>OY982564.1:13877572-13928037 GCA_963859945.1 Euplagia quadripunctaria | reverse complement strand
GTTAGTTCAATTTAATAACCCTAACTCGTTATTTAACCCTAGCCGTGCGCGGGGCACACGGGGGGGGGGGGTTTCACTCGCGTTTAATTGATTGATGATATAATACTTCAGTATAGAAAATATTTTTGCTAACATTTTCTTGTGGTATTAGAATATATTGGTTTTCACCGCACCCTGTTCTTGACAAGCCAACATACAATTGCCACACCATTTGCATATCGATAACCTCGTGCTTAAAGTGACTGTAAACGGACTTTACGGGCAATTGTGTTATTTAAAAACTAATTGGTAAATTTGTGGGTATCATAGGAATTTGAGCTATTAGTACCATTTGCCAGACTGCTCCCCAGGCCCATTTATACAACATTAATAATAGCATACAATATGGCACAGGTTTTAGATGTAGACCTATAAAAGGTGTGCACAGTATACACCAATAGATATATGAAGGTTCAGCTAAGAATTATAGACCAGTGCTGACGGACATCAAAAAATATAAAAGCAAAAAAAAAAATTAACAGCATGAGACCTACTGGAAGAGGAGCAAAATACTGGTCGAATGACGGGAAAAGTAATTTGGAGTCGATAAAATTGAGAAGGTGGAACGGAGTGAACTTTTAGGGGTGAAAGTGGGATTTCAACGGTTTTTCGCGTTTTGCAACGATATTTGACCTCCTGTCGAAAAAAGTTAAATGACAAAGTTGTTGATAATAAAAAGATCTACAAGTTTTGCTCCCAACATTTTTCCACGTAACCTCAATTTTGCCGGGAAAATCGGAAAACCCGATTTTTCAGGATTTAATTTTTTTCTCGCGCAATTTTTTTTTTTTCACGAAGTTTGTTGGAAATATAACTTATTATGTTCCAAGTAAGCTCTACGGTTTTGTAGCGAAATACAGATTTTTCCTTCTTTATCGACAAATTCCAAGAAAACGACCTCACTTTGGGAACAACTTTTTTCTTTCACTTTTTTTTTGTAAGAGGAAGTTAATTTCGCTGCAAATCGTGAGAAACCATTTTTACCCCCAAAAGTTCACCTCATTTCACCCTTCTATCCTAATCAAATCCACATTTATTTCCCTTGGTTTTTTTTTTTTGTACCTATTAAGGAAACATGATATTAGTATTCTCAAAAGATTTCAACTGTTAATTTTAATAATTTTAATGAATCAATATGAGTTTAGAACAAAAAATTAAAAAATACATTTTTGAAAATCTGTTTCTTCACTTTTTCACGTTTTCTGGATTTGTTTCTCTTCTCTAATCTTCTTCTTCTAATCTTATAGTAGACCCTTTAATGGAAAAAAATGGCTGCTGGCGAGAAACTTTTCAGTTGACGTCGTTTTTTCGGAATTTGTCGATAAAAGAAGGAAAAATCTGTATTTCGCTACAAAAAAACATATAGCTTACTTGGAACATAGTAAGTTATATTTCCACCAAATTTCATGAAAAAAAGAATAACTTGCGCGAGAAACCAATTAAAAACTAAAAAAAATCCGATTTTCCTTGAAAATTTGAGGTTTTGTGGTAAAAATGTTAGATACAAAAGTTGTAAATCTTTTTAATATCAACAAACTTTTAACCTATTATATTATTTACAGCCGTACTATGAGTGAATTAAGTTGATGACGTTGTTGGTTCATTTATATCAGGTGTATAACTCGTTATACAATACCTTTCTTGGTTACCAGACGTTTGGATGGAATGGCACTGGTCACGTGGTGGTGGTGGAGTCCACCCGTGACCACGATCGGTGCAATTCGAACAGATCTATTATGCATAAAAGTCGAAAAGTTTTTTTAGGATTTAATTCGTTTACGTCATACTGCTACAATAAAGTCAGACCCGAGCTGAATGTTCAATTATTTTAATTTTCCATTATCTTCTTAGCTATGCGCCCAAATAACATGCTATAAAGGACACAATTTATCTTCATTAAATTTTCTTGATGATGAAATAACTTTGGTTCGTATAATAATTAGTGATGTGCGAAATATCTGTATCCGTATCCATGGACATCCGAGAGTGAATAAAAGATTTGTATCCCTGTTCATTTCCGTTACTTTTTGGCGGATCTTGAACGGATCTTGTTCAATCCACAGATCCGCAATAGGGTTGCAAGATGGCAATCGAATATAATAATTGTAGTACGATAAATTTTCATGTATAGTTTATAATTACAATTTACTTGAATTATATTTTTTTCTCAATTTAAATTAATCTTCAACCCTCGCGGGTCGATAACTGATTAACTACCAATCGATCAGTTATCCCCGCCAGGTGTCTAGCGTTGTCACCTCTCAACCAGCAAACATCACGGAGTAGGGAAGAGAACGAAGCCGGCCTTCTTTCTCTCACTCTCTATACAGTTTTCGTCCATTTTTTTTTGGTTTTATTTGTGTCTGGATCGTAGCAGTGACTGTTATACGTCATCATATAATTTTAATTTTTCAGTGTAATTCATGAACTTTTACGTGAGCGAAGCCGCGGGCAAAAGCTAGTTAAATATAAATATCTAATGTAGTGAGTTACTTATGTTATTGACAATTATAAAGTTCTATTTGACTATCTTTATAACGAGATCAAATCCCAAATCTTTATATGTTAATTATTCAATTGTTAAAAATTTTAAATTACATATAATTATTATATTATTAATAATTTTAAATTTCATATATTTATTATATTATTAATAATTTTAAATTACTTATAATTATTATATTATTAATAATTTTAAATTACTTATAATTATTAAAAAAAACACGCGCTGTTCAAGTTGAAACATGTCGTTATTAGTCCTCAACGTCAACTGTCGTGTCAAGATCACTCGTATCGTCTCGCGAACCCACGCCCGGGAATAAAGGAAATTTAAATTTATTCCCTGGAGAATTATTTGCTTTGGTACTGCTGTCAGGTAGGAACCAATGAATGTGCCTTTTTGTGTGAAATTCAACTTTTTATTTTAGATTTTATGTCGGCTGCGAGCACTGTAGTAACTGGTTTCATGGCGACTGCGTGGGTGTTACCGAAGAAATGAGTAAATCAATGGAGGAATATGTGTGTCAGGATTGTAGACGTGCTGCAGAGACACAAGAACTCTACTGTCTTTGTCGGCAGCCTTATGATAATTCACAGTAAGTACTTTAAATGCCAATGACCAGTGCACAAGGGAGATAATTCTTATTGTCGGATTATACAAAGTCCATTATATTATTCACCTAAGATGGCAAAAGTAATAACTACCTGAACCACATTGTAATTAGCAGCTGGTTTCATCATGGCCTGCCCTGTTGTTCTAGTACCAGAACCAGAGGTCGTGGGTTCGATTCCCACCCACGACCAATAATTGTGTGATGAGCATGATCATTTGTTCTGTGTCTGGATGTAATTTATCTATAATATGTATGTATTTAGTAATATATAAGTATGTTTATCAGCAATCTGCCTAGTTTGGGATCAGACGGCCGACTGTGAGATGTGTCAAGCTATTATTATTATTATCATCATTGATGAAAACATGAAAATTCTCTATGACAAACAAAAATGATTGTTGTACCAGTTGGACTCAGGGAAGCCAGCCAAATAATGTCCTAAACACATATTGATTCATAAGAAGCTCCTTGTGTTTATGGTGGCATGCATTGTTCATTATAATCGTCTCAGCGCATAAAGTCCTTTTCTCCAAATGTCCTTTCTCAGAATGTCCTTTAGTTTACAACTTCTTGAAAAGCTCACTGTGGAATAATCAAGACTAGTAATTTGTTCTAATACGACATCCTTCTAGTCGTTAATTTGTTGTTATATCACATTAAAAAAAAGTTTTTGTGATTACAAACATATTTTGCGGTTGGATTGTTCACTTTTTCGTAAACCGTAACCGCAAAGTTAAGTTTGTCTTTCGAAAAAGACGGGCAAAAGTCTTTGAGAATTGATTCCCGAGATGGACGTATTGCTTACGGAACCCTCGGTGCGCGAGTCAGACTCGCAGTTGTCCGGTTTTTTTTTCTAATTCCACTGGCCTAAATCACCAATACCATTTTGTAAATCGTCTTGTTTTTGTTTCATTCTCTAAATCTATAATTTGAATGTGAAACATGGCAGTAGCATATTCAAATGAATGAAACCGTTTACGTATTGTAATTTATACAGGCAAAAAAATAAACTTCCCATTTCATCTGCAAATGTATAATAAGCATAATGTAAAATTATGTACATAAATGTAGTTATTATTTACAAAGTACAATATATTTTTATTTTTTTTCAGATTTTATATTTGTTGCGACCGTTGTCAGGATTGGTTCCACGGCCGCTGTGTAGGTATACTTCAATCAGAGGCAGACAACATTGATGAGTATGTCTGTCCAAATTGTCAAAAAAATAATTCTGTTAATTATGCTAATATGAAGGAACTAACGGCGAAAGATTTTGAAAACTTGAAGAGACTGGTTAAACAAATACAATTACATAAAAACGCGTGGCCTTTTATGGAACCGGTAGATCCTAGAGAAGCACCCACCTATTACAAAGTTATAAAAGAACCAATGGGTATGTAGTAATTGTCTATTTATATAATATATATACCATAAGCCGAAAAACAAACAACAATAATATATTTTTGTTTTTTAGATCTGCAGTCTGTGGAACGTAAAGTGAATGAACAAACATATAGTACTTTAAGTGAATTTATTGGTGATATGACTAAAATATTCGATAACTGTCGATACTTTAATCCAAAGGACTCTGAATTTTACCGCTGTGCCGAAGGACTTGAAGCGTTTTTTGCACAAAAGATAAAGTACTTTCGTGAAAAGTTATTTGAAACAACTCAATGATAACAGTGCCAGTGTACAGTGTTAAAAGTATGAAATGTGATTAAATTTGGACATATAGTATAAGCAGTTTGCTGTATTCCCTTCAACATTTTGTTTCCTATGATCTGTCTGTAAATTGTAAACTATGTGATGAAAATTACAAAGAATAATTTATATTAAATTCAAGCTGAAGGTATCTAATAGAGTATATCAGATTCGGTTCTATGTAAGAGTATTTATTGTATATTTATTACACGCTTCGATTTATTTCTGTTTTAAGCTGATGCTCTTTAGGTAGAAAGCTAATGACAGGAAATATTATTATGTATACATTATGTGAGATATTATGTTAGCTAATATAAATTAGCGACTTTAGTTATGTAGTAGTATTAAGAATAAGGCAAACTTATTGTAAGTAATAAATTTTTAATAACATCGTAGAGTCGATTTTGTTACATACATATATTGTATGATATAAAAAACTACAATACACATATTGTGCCTCAACCTGAAAATTGATTTCATCATTCATAGTGTGTATCCATTCAGTGGCGAGGCGAGGAGAAATTTTATTTTTGGTTTCAAAATTTGAATTATCCCTAATTGTATCTTTGGTTTGTATTCGCAGAATTGGCGAGAATTAGATACTTCTTGGGAAAGAACGCTTTTAGTAACTGGAAACAGAAACCTAATCGCTCGAGGGTACATAGCGAGGTGGCTACTGATATTTTGGGAACAGTGCTGTCCCACGGAGTAATTTTGTACAGAAGGTTAGCTTAGAGCTACACGTACTATTTTAACCATATAGATATCCATCCGTTGTGCGCTTCTCAAGAATCTTTAAACCTGTCGCCTGCGAACCGATACGACCTTCAAGAAAAGATCGTACTCCCACCTCAAAAGTCGGCAACGCACTTGTGACTCAAGTTGCAGGTGTCCATGGGCGGCGGTTATAACTTACCTTACTTCAAGGTTTTATAGTAGGTAGGTGTACTTTTGAAATAAGAGCTTATTTAAAAAAGCGCAAATACCTATGCTATAATAATAGCCTACAAAATTTAAATAACCTGGCGTTAAGGTGAAATCAGACGCTTCACTCGAGTAAAAGTTCACTCGAATGAATGCTTCATTTTTCTTTCGTTCCATGTTCAAAGAACATTAATCCGCTCTTCGTCTTCAATGTGTCGTCCAATGAACTCGTGCGTCTTGGAACTAATTTAATTTTATTTGTGATCATTTAATCAAGGAGTTAACAAAAAAAAGAAAAAAAAAACGTTGACGGTGGTGGGTGAGACCACGAATCGCAAGAAGAAATTTATTAGGATTTTCAGATACATAGCTCAAAGAACTAGCCGATGAAGATCCTGAATCATATTGCAATCATCTGCGAATACACAAAAGTAAATTTGATGAACTTCTACTACTTGTTGTTACGTTAACAATAAAAGAAAATACTGTAATGAGAGACTGGGGTACACTGAACGTTTTGCGTTACTCATTAATAAAACAATTGAGATGTAAAGTAATATATTTACTGGTTTTCGTAGTATTCTTCATTACATTTTAAACACTTTTTCATTCGGTCAAAACCATTTTTGAAAACATGAGGACCATCGGTCTAAGGCAGGGGTCAGCAACCTTTTGAGACGGAAAGTTGGTTACAATTTACATTTTACAGTTTTTAAAGAGCCAATATTAAACTTTTACTGTTTGCATATTATAGTATTTACTTGTACAGGGTGTATCAGACCCTTTGTTCGGTACTGGACAGATTCTTGGATACAAGGGAACACTTACTTATATCACTGAAAGGGCATGGCTCTAGCATGCAGTTATAATAAGTTTTGAAAAAATAAAGACAGTTACAGTTTACAAGTTACGAACGTTTGTCTTGTGTCCAACAATTTCTACTGGCTTTGAAAAACAATAGGTAGGTAGGTAGTTGAAAAAAAAAAACATAAATGTAATCCAATTCTGTTACTGATTTTATTATACTATATCCATACAAATAAATAAAATTGAAGTGTCTGTTTGAATGTCAAAATAATAGGTTTTTTTAAGCTCATACAGTTACATTTGCACGATACCTATGAGTATAAATTAGTTTTTTTAATTTTTGTCTTGTTTCGGCTAATCTCCGGAACGGGTGGACCGATTTCCACGGGACTTTCACAGGCAGATAGCTGGTGTTATAAGGCGTAACTTAGGCTACTTTTATTTTAGAAAAAGAAGTAGGGATCCGCGCAAAATATACAAATAAGTACACGCAGCGAAGCTGCGCGAGAACTGCTATGCTACTATGTATGGAACTGGAGAGCCGCAACTTAACATCAAAAGAGCCGCAGGTTGCTGACCCCTGGTCTAAGGGCATGTTTTTCACGTGCTGGTTGAAAGCTATTACGGCCTCTTAAATTTTTGGGAAAACAAATCGCATGGTTCCAGGTCTGGACTATGTACGGGATGGGCCACTAGCTCTACCTTTTCAGAAGCCAAAAATGACTGTCTTGTTCGTGGTGTGCGCCGAAGCATTGTCATGGTGCAATAAGATGCGACTTCTTGGTCGTTTTTCCCTAACTTTTTCAAAGACACTGGGCAAACAAATAGTGGTGTACCACTCAGCATTAACTGTCTTTTGTTCTTCAATTGGGATCGTGCAGACAGGACCCGTCCGGGAGAAAAAAACGCAATCATTTTTTGCCTACGTTTCTTGCCTGCCTCAATTTTGTTGGTTTGCTATCACCTTCGAACACCCATACAGAAGACTGTTGCTTTCTTTCCGGCATGTAACAATATATCCATGTTTTATCTCCTGTCACACAGTATTTGAACGTCCGTGATCGTACTTTAACAACATTTTTTACTCCAATCAACACGAGTCCGTTTTTGTTCTGGGGTGAGTTCGTGAGGAATCCAGCGGCAACAAAGTTTTATAATTAAATGTTAAAGTAAGATTTTTTAGATTTGGCTCGTACCAATCTCCAAATGTCCTCGAATCTCCTCATTGGTGATACGCCGGTTTTCTTCAATTAGTTGTCTGATAGTAGCCACG
Organism: Euplagia quadripunctaria; assembly: GCA_963859945.1. Lineage (NCBI taxonomy): Eukaryota > Metazoa > Arthropoda > Insecta > Lepidoptera > Erebidae > Euplagia > Euplagia quadripunctaria. The sequence goes on along the minus strand of OY982564.1, from coordinate 13,920,177 downwards.
TTTTCCTCAGTGATCACAGTTGAGGGCCGACCTTCACGAAATTCATCATCGAGAGAAACACGGCTACGACCAAATTCTGCGTACCAACGCCTTACTTCCCTCTCAAAAGCATTTTGTAGACGAGCCGTGCAGTCTTGCGGAGTCAGTGAACTTTTAAAATCATAAAAAGTCATCACCCTAAAATCTCCACCAATTCCATTTTTAACCCCCGACGCAGAAACGACGGGGTGTTATAAGTTTGACGGTGTCTGTGTGTGTGTCTGTCTATGGCATCATAGTTCCCAACGGATGAACCGATTTGAGTGCGGTTTTTTTTGTTTAAAAGATGACTTGATCGAGAGTGTTCTTATATATAATTCAAGAAAATCTATTTAGCCGTTCGAAGATCATCAGCTCTTTTGTAATCGTCATAGGGATTTTCGAGTCGGGGGGATTTTTAATTTATAGTTATTGCTACGGACGACGAACTTCAACTTGTGATAAAAAATAATTGACACCCGATTTCCCGCCATTTTTTTTTGTTTGAGTTTCTTATGTTTAAAAAATATAACGTTCGAAATGCAAACATTTATGAGCGGCCAGGAGCGCAGAACTTCGTGTGTCATATGTGTATGCAACCGAACAAAAGAGAGATCCTTTGCTACTGGCAATAGTTTTGGAAGTTTAGACTATTCATACCATAAACTTAGTATCTAAAGTGCCTTATACACCATCCACGTACGTCCCGCCAAGGTCACGCACGATTCACGACGAAAAACGATAGTGAATAGTCTTGACGTAGGTCGATAATTATTATTAATTGCTTGCTAGACTTGCACGACCCATATTGCATCCAGCGAGCACTCCCACCACCGCGAGCATCGTGCAGGTGGACAGTGAATAAAGTACCTTATACACCATCCACCCTGACGTACGTCCCGCCAAGGTCACGCACGATGCACGGTGAAAAACGATAGTGAATAGTCTTGACGTACGTCGATAATTATTATTAATTGCTTGCTGGACTAGCAGGCACCTGCTCGTGTAGGTGGACAGTGAATAACATGGACGTACGTCAAAGCGTTGTGCGTCGTACATGCATGATCATCAGGTTTCTTTCTCCCCAAAATGGGGAATTTGACCATTATTTTGGGATTGGCATTGGCAACGCTGGCTACAGCACCGAGGCCTTGAGCGGACGTACAACGAATTGAGGGATGGATCGGCACGATAGTGTGTATGCTACGTCCAGCACCGCAGCCTTGGCGGGACGTACAGCCGGGATGGATGATGTATTATGATGGATTATATATTAAAACTTACAGAGACAAAATCCGTAGGTGTAGAACATTTCTGTGTGCAAATGTGTACTGCAAATTTTATAATCAAAGACTGCAAACCATAGAATTTTTGTGAATCTCCCAATCATTTTTATTTAACATAAAAATCATTTTTTGTTTAAAGTACCTTAGTCACCACTTTCTATTATACTTTCTATAAAAATAAAAAAAGTGTTCGCAGAAAAATACAACAATAACATAATTATCTTTTAAAAAAAGGGTTACTGACTTCAATGCGCCTGTATAATAATAAGTTGTAATAAACGGTATTCTTTAATTCAGCTTTCCTCCCCTAGAGGGGTAATATTTTCTTCAAATTTTAATGAGACCAACCTTGAATAATCCCCAATTCAATGAAGAAAGAATGATTGACATCGGTTCACAATGGGCGAACAAAATTCTTCAATTTTCGATTTTGAGTGGTTCGGTTTTAATTCATCTAAGTTGCAATAGCTTAATATCAATTGCTCGTCACCTTTTACAAAATATAGCTTTTTCCGATGCAGGTATACACAATGTTTTGATGTGATTTGAAATCCGATGAAACGGAAGCATCATGATAAAGTTCCTATAATCTTGTCTTTGCACCTGCGTACTATATGTCAATGTCAAAGTGGTGTAATTTTTGTGCATTTGCGTATTAAATTTATTTTAGTTATTTTTTTTCCATATTTCACTTATACGTAATTGATTCTTATCAAATTATGTAAATCCAACCTTAACCTTTATTGAAAACGAAGTATTGTTTGTTTTGAAAATTGCGTACAGTTGTAAATGGACTTCAGGTTTGCTTACTGTTTATTATTAAGGCCATTCTTTGTATATCTTGATCTGTTCTCTGTATCTGTAACTATTGAATAAAATTATTTGTGTTGATTTTACTTTTTATTATTTCACATTCTCTTGTAGGCTACTTTTCTGAAGTTTCACTTCTGCCGTGTGTAGATTGCACACACAGACACTTTTTTTTAGCTATTTCAACTGTTCTTCATTGTTTGATCAATTTTTTTTGGTCGTAATAAAAAATTACCCTCAAGTTGGCGGAGGGAAGTCGTTTTTTACATTTTTCATTTGCTATTTAAATTTTTTGTTTTTTTTGTTTGTTCTTAGTGTTTTTTTTAAATAAAATTAATAATTTGCTCTTCATTGTTCTATCAATTTTTTTTTGTTCATTCTTATTTATCAATAGCAATAAAAAATATGTATAAGAACGACTTTCGATCAAAAAGAAAATTGAATTGATCGAACAATGAAGAACAGTTAACGAATAGTTGAAACTGGCTGTCTTAAGATGGCGGGGAGAAGTCGCTTTTTTACATTTTTTTTTGACGTGACAACGTCTTATAAATTGGTTTGCCGGGTGACACTTCAAGAAACTGCGTTACGCTCCGCTCACGTTATGCGCTCACAATGAGAGCGAGTGAGAGGCACGCGTGAATATTCGAATTAATATACGAATAATAATAATATATATATAATTTATATACGAATGAATATTCACATTAAAATTATTTTACCACTCAAAGTCGTTGTCACGTAAAACTTTCTCCCGTATACCGACTTTACAGGCAACCAATTTTTTTTTGCTCTTTCAACTGTTCGATCAAAATATGTAATGTAAAAAGCGACTTCTCCCCGCCATCTTAAGACAGCCGTTGACACTGCAAATTTAAAAAAAAGAAATGCTGATGCCTTCCGCCAACTTAAAACAGCTGGTAAATCAATATATGAATATGAATGATGCAAGACTTAGGCAAGTAAACAAATAATGAGTGGACTGATGTGTTGGCATGTTTGCTGTTGGCTCACATATTGGGTCATTTAAAGCCATTTTACGTGATAGATCGATTTGACATTGACAAAAGATTTAGACTTGTCTTTGGACAGCGTATCCGAACGTTGAAGGACGGTCGTGAGGTTATGTTTACTGCATAATTTTGTCGAGTCAGAATTCTGTCGGTATCTAATTTAGGACAAAACTTGCTCAATCATTTAAAGTTACAAAGTAAGTAAATTAAAATGTTGGTTACGCTGAAGACTCTACAACAACAAACTTTTCAAATAGAAATTGACCCAGAAGAAACTGTTAAAGCGCTTAAGCTGAAAATCGAAGTAGAAAAAGGTAAAGATTATGTTGCTGATCATCAAAGGCTAATTTATGCGGGGAAAATATTGTTGGATGATAATAAAATATGTACCTACAACATAGACGAAAAGAAATTTGTTGTTATCATGGTGACTAAACCGAAAACATCGGAAATCCCGGCATCAACTACATCGGCGCCCGAAACTGGTGAAAGTGCTTCCACAGAGAGCGGTGATGCTAAAGCCAAACCCGCCCCTGAAGAAGCACCTAAACCTCCACCTTCAGCGGAGCCTGAGCCAGTGGCAGCCTCTAATGAACCCGATTTCGAATCTACTGTTCAAAGCATTATGGATATGGGATATAACAGACAACAAGTTGAACAAGCTTTGAGAGCTTCATTTAATAATCGAGAGAGAGCTGTAGAATATTTAATAACAGGTATTCCAGAAGAATTACTTCAAGAACAGGAAGCTGAAGAAGGCCCAGATGATGATCCCCTGGCATTTCTCCGAGATCAACCTCAATTTCAACAGATGCGTGCAGTAATCCAACAGAATCCTAACTTGTTAAATGCTGTTCTTCAACAGATTGGCCAAACAAATCCAGCATTATTGCAAGCTATCAGTGAACACCAACAAGCGTTTGTAAGAATGTTGAATGAACCCATCAACCCATCAGCTGCTGGGGCTGTAGCTGATGAGAATGCTATTGAGCTGCCACAAGCACAACAACCGCAAGTCTCACCGCAAGATAAAGAGGCTATTGAACGACTAAAAGCATTGGGTTTTCCAGAGCATATGGTCATTCAAGCATACTTTGCTTGCGAAAAAAATGAAAATCTTGCAGCAAATTTCCTATTGTCACAGAATTTTGATGATTAGAATTTTCTTTCGGAAATAACTTATTAAAGTGGAGAGACAAAATTATAAAATATGACACAGAAGTGTATTAAATATGTTGTCTACGTCAATAGCCTAATAATAGTGTTAACTGCTTGTGTTTCCTGTGTATTTTTACACAGAATTTAAAACATTTTGTCATAATTCAATACCTAATAAATTTCTTATTGTTCAAATATTTTTATTTTAATCTTTGTTTAATTCATTCCATTTTTTTTGCGATATCTAAAATTTGGTAAATGTAATAAATAAATGCAGATAAATGTTATTATTATACAATACTTGTTCATAATCTGTATACAAGTATTTGTATACACCATGCACTAAAAACAATCATGCTTAGTTCATGAGCACACAACCAAACTAACCTATTTTAAAGTTTGCATAAATATTTCTGACATGTACAAAGAACACATAATGTTCGCTTAACTTGGGTAGGTCTATTGATCTTCATTAATAAAAATCTTAAATACATACTCCATTAAAATGAATAAGTAGGTAGTATGCTATGCGTAGGGCCTTAACTAAAAACCCTGGACAATGGAAGCGGCAACGCCTCTTCGCTTTTCTTTGGAGAAGGTATTACTGCTTCTGGCTAATGCCCTGTCCAGGCGGGAGAGGCCTGCCTGTCTGATTAAGAGAGTACACCAACTTTTAAACTTTTGCGTTCCATGATATAATTATGTATTTACGGGTATTAACGCGATCACGAAAAGGTATAACACATACCTTTTCGTGATCGCACGGCACCGCTGAGCCAGTCAGCCTGTGATCACAGCCAGTGCAATCTGGTCGAAACGTCAGGCAATTCAGAGGTATGTAATACATTTTAGTGATCGCGTTAATTCCCGTAAATACATAATTATAACAGAGTAAAGTTGAGAAACGTCAAGGGCGAGACGGCTTTGCTCTCTGGTTTCTTCCAGAGCCGTGGACACAGTCTTACTTAAACTTGCATTTGACCTACACCGACAAAAACGATGTCAATTTCCTTCCTTTATGGCCCTTATCCTTATTGGTATCTGTAACCTGTTGTAGGTGACACATATCGGTCTCATAACGGCGGGCCGTAGGTAATTTAAATTCAAAGGCAAAACCAAACAAAGCTAAGATGTAATTGTTATTCGTAGTTCTGTCGTGTTATGGTAAGAACAGATGGCTGAGACAAACAATATCATAGCGACATATTATTATGTCAAAGGGGATAGGACACCTCTCCTATTATTTACCAGTTTCAAGTTGTAAGCTTCCTCCACAAGGTTCGTCTTGTACCAGGCTAAAAGACTATCTAGTTGGCATCCAGGCACTCCTGACGTTAGACAACAATAGTATTCTCATAAACAGTACCTATATGGTTTCCTAAGCAGTGACCAATGTAGGCAATAAGGTCATATTGTGGTGAAATTAAACAAAATATATAAATTTCCCATAATAGTTATTATTCGACCTTAAATTGTTATTTGTAAACTGTGGATCGAGGGATGTTGGCAAGACATCTGTAGTAGGTGTCCCCGGTACTGTTATCTATATAGCTATAAGTGGATAGACACGCAGCTTTGGGGTACGGCAGTGGTTGTACAATGTTCATTTAAATCGGACCAACTGCTACCTATCACTTCCTAAACAGTCCGTAATATGGCAGACCTGTCATCTCGATCCAACCTGATCAAAGACCTTGCTGTAACTCAATGCCTTCTACCCAAATGTGTGCGAGATATTCAAAGTTACCGTTTTTTATCCTGCCAAGCCCGCTGAACATTCACTTCCACCGAATTTACTAGTGGTCCTTTTTTGGTTGTTTCATAACAAAAGCAATTAGTTAGAAAACCGTCGAACGGTGCACCCTGGGCAAGGGACGTGGCAACGCTTCTTTCTTGGGAGAGCTTTTGCTACTTCTGGTTAATATTCTGCCAAGATAAGATTGCCCCACATTTTGAACAGCTGTTTCTCTGCGTATCCTTCTTGTCTTATCTTTTTATGGTGCAGCGTACCAGCGATCAGGAATGTAATGTATTTCTTTTAAATGTACAACCCCCAAAAGTTTTAGGATTTTATATTTCAACGTGATTGGTGGCTGAATTGTCTGAGTCACAATGACAAACAATTGCTGTTAGGAATGGTGGCAGTGATAGCTCCACTAGAATAATTTAGGTAGATATGAGGTGAAAACACGAGATGAATCGTACATGTAAAGTATAACTCATGTCTGTAAGAAGTATCAAAACAAAGATTCCAAAACTGTCGACTATGTAAAATTAATCAGGATTCAGGTCAGCATTACATTGTAAGATCAGCTGTTGTTGTATGTATCGGCTAAAGGGTAAAATTAAATAACAATACCCCCAGTATTTGAATGCATTATTAAAAAAAAATCCGGGCCCTCAGAGGTAATTTCATGTTTTTTGAATTTTTTTCCCCTTCGGGGGAATATCCTGGGGATATTCACGAACTTAACGTTCATTTTTTTTAAAGTATTGTTTAATAGAGGTCAGCGATACATATTTACATACATATATATATATATTTTTTTTTTTTTTAACTGGCGGTTGTTTTGGGGTCTAGGGATCATAACTATACCTCTTGTGAAGAATTTTTTGGAAAACTCGACAACTGGTACAAAACCAATAGGTAGACTTTCTTCGAAATCTACCTAAAACACAAGCGTAGCACTGCTAAACTTTTCAGCAAATTATGAAATATCGCAATACCGATCACCTACGCGTAAAAAGTTATGTGCATAACTTTATACTTAAGGTTTTAAATAATAAGACCACAATAATACATCAAACAGTTAATATTATTAATTTTATAAATAGCATTAAGTTAACATAAAGAGCTATGTTGGTATAAATTTTATTCATTCTAAGTAAAGGCACTTTCCACAATGTCTATTATTATTAATGCTAAATCATTTACCATGATTGATCTACTTAAATAAACACAGATTCATAAAAATAACAAGAATATATGCGATCTTTTTACACATAATGTGGTATAATCATATCGTCCATTATATTAATAAACAATTTCATTGTCATTATAATTATACTATCTTAAAACATTTGTAAATCAATCATGGCAAACAAAATATATAAAATCTTATTTTAACTCTGGTAGTCAGCTAAAATTACCCATTCACGAAAACAAAATATAATATGTGTATATTATTATGTGGATGAACAAAGACAAGAATGGTATTCAACATGTACTAAATCATCTTTTTTTTTCACAATAGCAGAACACATAAAACCAGATTTTCTGATAAAATACCACCCTTCTCATCCACATCATTACACTAGTATATTATATACAAAGTTTTTATACATTCTTTTTTACATATCTTTTCATCTATACACAATGTACAAAATTCTTATTTCCATTTATTATAGGTATGTATCATATTCATTTATTAGTATTAGAAAAAATATAACTGTACATTGCAATATGGATATTGCACAAAACAACTAAAATATTAACTTTGGCTTATCCATTATAAACACCTATTGGGTGTTGAAAGTAATAGGTATAATCAGCTTACATACAGTATTGTATCACTTCAGTATCTTCAATCACAGACACATGTGACAATCATTAGCAGTATGATCTAAACCTTTTCTATACCACAAGTAAAATTACAACCAAAAAGTACCTTAAAGAATCAAAATTACTGCAAGAATTTGACATATTTAATAATAGAACATTAAAATTTCAAAAACATAATGACATAAAGAACACTAACTCCAAAAATGGCACCAAGTCGAACTTGCTCGAAATTCTAGCTATAAACAAACAACATTTTGGAATGGTAAATAAAGCTATAACTGATGTTTTTCGTTTATTAAACTTGAAAAATTATGGTACTTTTGTCAACAATCTGATAGTATCAATAACGGCGCAAAACTAAGTAACTAGTACGATGTATCGGTTTTGTTATTCTTACTGCATAAAAAAAATCAAACAAATGATATTAAAACAACAATAGAAAATTACAAAACACATTAACAATTCAATACATCAAATCTAACAATACTTTCAAGAAAATATGAATTGATCAATTATGAATGACCAAAATTGAACAACTTGACTTAATCAACTGCTAAGAATACAGAATTGCAAACATGCAAACTCTTTTTAACTTGAGAGCCCATCAAGCAATTTGAATGCGGCACTCAAGCTCGGTACGAACAGTAACAATGTGCGCCTTAAGGCTCTCACTGACAGGGCAGCGGCACACCCTTTAGCCAGCTGGACCTCATTCTGTCTTTTGCTGACAATATAATTCTTTTAAGGATTTCAGTTCTTCTATGAGTGCTTTGTTTTGATTCTCGAGCACTGCAACTCTATTCTCCAAACATTTTATGTATTCTTTTTTCTTGCGACGACACTCCCTTGCTGCCTCACGATTCTTCAGGAGTCGGAGTTCACGTTTCCGCGTTTGATCTTCAAGCATAGGTCCTGAAATAATAGAGGGGTTTATCCACTTACATTATGGCATCAGTTATATTACTGCCTACAAATACATGTTTATAATGACACCTACCAGGCACATAGAAATGGTCATCTTGATTTGTCGCATACTGCACAATCGCGCCGCCACCAGCAGTGCCGGAAACCGCCAGTGTGTGCAGACCACCGTCTGTTTGAAGAGCTCCAGCTGGGATCACTGAAAATATTTTTCTTTTGTTACTATCAAGAGCGTCGTCGAATTCTATTAAGGTATTGTCAATATTTATGTATAAAGATTGTGCTCCGTTTTTAAGGGCAGAGTGACTGCAAAAATGAAACAATGATTAAGTTACGACTTGAAAAATCTTGCGATATAGTTGCATTTTGAAGTTGTTGTATAGTTATGATTGCTGAAATGTTGTTATTCTGTTCGTGTGGTATGACTTATTACTGTCTGTTTGGTACATTGCAACTGCACATTAGTGCACATCCTCTAAATTCATAGTGCAATTTTGTGTGCATCAGAATGGCTGGTTGCCTGTCTCATTTAGCATCGAGGTAGTTATTGAAAATTGTGAGAAACTTATAAAGAAAATGAACAACAAGAAAAATAGACGACCCCACGAAGGAATGTAGGTATGCCTTTGCCCCTCTTATTTAAAGAACAGAAAGTAATGATACTAAAGAATATATTATAAATAACTAGCCGTCCCCGCAATTCCACCTGCGTTTATGTTCACTGCTTCGCTCCTATTGATCGTAGCGTGATGTTATATGGCCTTCCTCGATAAATGGGCTATCCAACACTAAAAGAATTAGCGTGTTCAACCAAACAAACAAACTCTTCAGCTTTATTATATTAGTATAGATAAATGAATATATAAAAACCTCTTATCTGGTGTGTGAGACCTAACTATAAAGATTGACGGGAAGGGACTAGACCAACAGGTCTAGTGGTTTCTGACTGCTAAGCCAGAGGTCATGGGTTCGATTCCTACCCAGGACAAACACACAGTTCACACACACACACACACACACAAACACAAGTTCGAACCCGCGACCAGTTGATCGCAAGGCCGACGCCTTGGCCATTACGCTACCGACGCTTATTTATTTTGTATCTGTGATGGTAAGTGACTGGCGCTGCGCATGGACACCTGCAACTCAAGAGTCACAAGTGCGTTGGCGGCTTTTAAGGTGGGAGTAGGGGAAGGGAGTTAGGACCTCCGGTAATATCACCCGCTCTTCAAAACACAACACAATCTAAGTGGAGTGCTTAGGCGCCCAGGAGCGCTGCCACCTCGCAGCAGCTATTGTTGTGGGAAATCTTTAGCTAGAGACCATGGTCCTGTTTCTGATCCAAAGTGAGAGTGAGATAAAGTGATGTACTCTACTCTAAAGGGACCTTTTTCAAAATTTTAAGTTGATATGATATGTACCGGCATATATTTAAATGAGGCCTTATTTTATTTTTCAACGTATTAGCATTGTGTCGGTAAAGCGGTTGGCGATTTGGCGTGAGCGGTTGTAATTTGTAATGTACTAGCTAGGCCGCTAGCCGGCGCGACTTCGAAATAACAACTATGATGTGCAATGTATACAAAATATGGATCCTGCGCATTGATTCTTACTTGTTGTCCATACCTATATAATCTGTGGGTATGTATGTATACTATACACTTCCATCTGCGATTGTATTAGTATCATAAGATGATAAAAACCCTAAACATACCCCATGTATAATATTATAAAGCTGAAGAGTTTGTTTATTTGGTTGCCCGCGCTAATCTCAGGAACTACTGGTTCAAATTGAAAAATTCTTTTAGTGTTGGATAGCCTATTTATTGAGGAAGGCTATATAACATCACGCTACGGAACAATAGGTGTGGAGCATCAATCAAAAATACTGCAAAGACAGGAAAAATTTATCTCTTTCTCTTATGGGACGCAGACAAAGTTGTGCGGGTCAGCTAGTAAGTTATATTTTTAATAGATTTTATCATGGAAATAAGGGGTTTGAATTTCTCAGTGAGAATCAGCTATTCTGGCTTCAAAAGATATACCTGAGCTAAAACATTTCCATCCTTTAAAAAAAAGGTAAAATTAATGCTATAATAAATTTCTTATTTACTATACATAATTATAATACATATATACATAACACATATACACACACATTATGTATAAGTTAATGCAATCTTTTCACAGATTGCATAAACCTCTAAAATATCTTCTTTGACCTTTTGACATCAAAACCACACACGTTAATCATTACACTTCTCTCAATCCATCCAAAGATTGCCTGAACGATATTGCTTTTTACGTTGCTATTGTGCATTTTATGTATACCTATAATATCTATTTTTTGGTTTACAAATCTGTAACTTTACCCATTTTATGGAGAATCGTGCGAAAGTTTTTAATTGCTTTTTAACCAACGAAGAAACGGAGGAAGTTCTAAGTCGACCCGTATATATATATTTTTTTATGAATGACTACGTATAACTTTTTACATGGTAGTCCGATTTCCATAATTATGTTTTTATTGGATAGGACTTACTTCGAAATTGGTCCCATTTAAATTTCAAACATATATTTTCAACCCTTAGGGTGGAAAAATAGGGGATGAATGATTTTTCACCGATTGACTTTTCAACTGTGAACCGCTTTTGTTGAAACTTAGCACACACATGTAGTTCTAATGATACTACAACATGACGGAGACCTATAGTTGATTATCTTAGCCACAAAAAAACTAAAAAATAAACTTGTTAGCTTAACTAAACTCCTACATTAATGTAAATACCTAAATAATTTTGAGTCGGCACCAAACCCGGGTAAAACCCGGACACTCTGTGCCAGGGGAAAATTATAATTGTTAGATGAATAGTTAACAAGGTGTTTAAATTAATAAAAAAAGATTTAAATAGAGTCGGCGTTTATTAAGGTGTCCGGAAAAGAAACTCGATTTCACCCATGTGTCCGGGATTTTTGAAGTTTTTGTCCTTTTATTATCTCAACTTGTTATTGTTTGTAATTGTATATATGCATATTATTATATACATATCTTGCAAAATACAGTATAGAAACAAAGTCTGAATCAAATATGAATAAACAAACTGGTTAAGTTGAAACAGTATGCCGTCATCATACCTCCTCGGGTAAAATTACGTCATCGCTTAGAATATTAATCAGGTCTCAACAGAATGACGTCATCGTTGCAAGAATTCACACCTACAGTTAATATAAATGTATTATTCAAACACACTACTTACAATTCTATTTAAAATATTACAGCAAAAAGAAAACCTTAATTAACTATGACTAACTATAACTAACTAGCTGTTGCCCGCGATTTCATCCGCGTGGAAATTCAAATTTATGAAACGGGAACCAATTTCCTGTTTAATTTTCTTAATATTTCGTTCCGTAAGAACCTTCTCCAAAGTAGTAGAAAACAATAAAAAAAAATGAATGAAATTGACTTAACGTCGATGAATGAAATCAGTTAAGTCGTTCTCAAGTTATGGCGTGACCAAGGGAAATAGTGATTCATTTTTATATATATCAATGAGCTAGTTAGAGGCGTAGATTTAAAATCTTGTTGTTAAACTTCTGAACAATTGTAGCTACTAGCAAGCTGACTTTGATCTGAACTTGTTCCAATTATAAATATATGAATGTGTGTAGGTGCCTATATATAATATGATGTATCCTCAATATTTCCACTAAAGTGCCTTGACATAAGAAATTGACAATAGTATGGCCCACCTGCCGGGCCCTACACCTGACTGTAAGCCTTTAAGGCAACACCAGTAGTGTTACTTGTACGTTACCAAACATAGCTGCTGGCTGTCATCTATTCATGAATAGAAAAAATAGCAGTTGTTTGTAGTGGTTTATAAACGCGGGCTTTTTTAAGGTTGAGACACTACCTACCTACCTAGCCAAGAGCTTCAGTTCGAACAGAAATTAACTGGACATTACCTCATTTGTTTACATTTGTTACAACATAGGCAATTATTTTTCCTACAAGATAGAAACACTAGAGTGAATAAAAAATAAGTGCCTATGTATATGAAAAGATTTTAACATATTTTTGATGTATTGTAATAATATATGTAGAAATATATATGTATTATAATTAGTTACGGACATAATACCTATGTGATAACATTTCCTAATGCAAAAATTATTAAAAGATATTCTTACCTATAATATAATTAGACATACAGAATTAAGTGCAAATTAAGTAGGATGAAATTATTACATCATTATGTACAACAGGGGATCACATTCCAGTTTTGGTAAATCAGTAAAGATAATGGTATACTAACAAGGGAGATTTTTGATTAGTTGATAACATATTTTCTTCAATCCTTTCCTTTTTAATTTGATTAGGTAATAAATAAGTACTTAGAAGAAGAAGAAAATGATTTATATTTGGCACACAGAAACACTTACATTTTCAAAAGAACACAATTTCACGATAAAAAAAAATAAAAATGTAATAGGGGTATATCCACTCAGTTTTACTGAAATGAATATTTTTCTAATATTTAGTTATTAATGCATTTAGGTATACATTTATATATTATTAAGGAAAATAAAATCCCAGGGATAGCTACCTATAATTACAATGTTTTACCTCAAATTATAAAAAAGTTTGAGTTGATATTATAGCTGAGCTAGTATGTGTAAGCATACCAATAAACCAGTAAAATGTAATTGTATCAGACATAAGTCTTAATTAATATATTATAAAGCTAAGAGACCGACTTTATTGAGGTATATATATTGCTGCAAACTGTAGGAGTTAATTGTAACCAAACACAGACTATACTAGCATAATCTGCATTTATTTAGACTTCAACAAAAGCCAATCTTTCCAAAACTACCACTCGTAATAACCTTTTATTATTCTACCTCATCCAAGTGAATAGTAATATGGAATAAATTGATGATAACTTTATAATGTAAGTATAGTGTTAATGCCTAAAACTGGAAAGAGTTTATTTTGCAGGCGTTAATTGTTACCCTAAAACAGTTTATCAATGTTAGTTTAAAGTTGGTAGTGCCATATTGTGTGCCAACTACATATCCTAGAAGAAAAAATAAGATTATCTGCACGCATTTAAAATATACTACAGCTGTCTGAATGTGTCGTGTCATAGACTTTCAGCATCAAGGACGGAATATCGAGTCATCATTCTCTACATCTACTTGTACTGTGTGAAGATTATAAATCTACACAAAAGAAAATTGATACCCTTGTAATCAATTCTGTATATTGTTCCACTAAAGTTCAGGGAATCATGAACTTAGGACTTATAAGTTTTAAGACTGCACCAGTTATAGGCTACTAATATGTAGAAAGAGTAAGAGGAATATTGATTGAAAATTAAAATTGACTAGTAAAAAGAGTAGCACTCAAATTAGAAAAGGATGTTCAATATTCAATAGAACAAATGATGATAACCCACTACTAACTACTTCATGATGGTATTTGATTTCTCAATCCATGTCAGATTGAATATTTACAGATGAGAAATGACCAAATCCTGAAGCTAGATGTTATGAGCTGTGTACCAACACAATGTACATAAGAGTTATGTATGATGCATTGTAACAGGTTAGTGACACATGTTGCACACAGAAACAAATAGTGTCAACGGCGGCACATATAACTGACCTGGTGCAAATGATAAAGAAGATGACAGCGACACTTCGTTCTCGGTTCCTGGTTTTCCCATGCGATTTTCTGCAATGTCATCAGGTGCTTATACTTTTAAATATTTTACTTTATTTAATTCGGCCTTTCTGTTTGTCATTAATAGAAATACTTTGGAATTATCATATTCCCATTACTATGTAAAAACTTTAATGGGTATGACTATGAAATTCTTTTGCAGTTATTGCTTGTAAATTTTTTTTTTTCCTAATTGATTATAAGTTCATCATTTATCATTTTCTTGACTTCACGTTTTGCTTTCTTCAATTAAGTCTTTATTTTATTAGTTATAAATTTGGCAATGCAATTAAATGATGTATAAGCACAATCTTTATATCATCTAAGCACTTCGTTTCCATTTAATCCTAAATAATATGGACAATATTTTATATTAATAATCTAGATATTTATGTTAACTATGCTGTTTTATACTCACCAGCAATTTCAGCACCTCCAAGATCATTTAATATTTTGCGGTAAGAAGGGCGTCGCGTCAGCATTTCCCGATACTTGCGTTTTGGGCTTTCATCACCACTACCACTATCATCACTACATGATTGTCCCTGTGTACTGACCAGTGTAGGTTCTGGTTTTATCTACAAGTTGGTATATGAAGTTACATAAATAAGTTACTATGAAGCATTATACATGGAACACCAGTATTTTAATAATATAACTCAACACAAACCTAAATATATATTTAGTAGTAGTACTAAGACTTCAGAAGAAAAACAAAGTAACTAAAAATTATTAAAATTGATTTGTAATCAAGTAAATGATGTGTAATAGGTTTTCAGAAATAGCAACTAGCAATCAGTTGTACAATTTTATATATTATTTTATTATATTTGTATTTTTGGTGTTTAATAAAATGTATTGTATTCATAAATTCTACTTTACGACTGCTACACTTTATGTACTAATAAACAAATACAACAATTTTAGATCAACTTCTGAAATAAACATCTAAAGAAGAATATAAAATATAAGTAAGAAGTTAATTTTTCAACCCAATTCCCATTAACTCAAATAAAAAAAAAGAAAATGAATTAGCATACCTGTAGAGTTTGCAATGTTCCTTGTGTTGTGTGTATTACAGAATTTGGCTTACTAACAAGAATAACATTCCCTTTTGGTAATTGCACAGACTGTATATTAGATGCTGTTTGAATTACTGATTGTTGATTTGGTTGTATTACTGATTGAACCTGAAAAAATATAAAAGTTAATTTATCTAAATTATTTCACTATATTCTAATTAGCACATCTTATCTTACAAGTCATTCTATATATGAAAGTGGTTTAACCTGAAAACATAAACAAAATTTAAATTTAGGAGCAATTCAAATCATATAAAACAAATAGATTAACAGAGACAACCTTGCTTTAATAAAAATAACAATGAACAGTTTGGCACAATGAAAAATAACCTAGTGAGTATTCTTGAATTTATCATTTGTCCAATAAGAAATGAAAGGTAATTTAAACTAAAAGAGTGTAAACAACATGCTCAACTTAGGTTAGTCTTATCACAACATGTTATAAATGTAAACATCACAATAACTTTATCAGTGTTGATATAAATAATGAACAAAATAAACACCTGTGCAGAAGGAGCTTGTGTTGGTAATGTGAGTTGCACAATACTGGTGACAGCCACTACGTGGGGAGCAGTCGCGGCAGCCGAAGAGCTTGCACTGGCCAGCGGATCCGTGGGACCAGCACCGCTTGTGCCATTCTCTTCCACCATGCCATCCATGCCCACTAAGGTCACCTAAAATTCAAGGTCAACTTTCTGTGCATTCCTTGATCTTCAGACATGTTCAAGGCAACATCTTTCGTTGAATCTAAGTCCCTTGTCCTCTGACAAGTTTCGTGTTGGCTTGTAAATCCTAAAACGGAATCATCGCGTCATAGTCGGGACGCGGAATTTCCTATTGCGTCTAACACAAACGCAACATAGTTTTTGGGTGTATAATAATATCAAGTATTCCATTAACATACGGATCATACATTATTTGTGAATCCAAATTTAAGTAACCGTGACAGGTCGCAAGGTTTGTCTTCACAAGCACTCACCAGTTACGTATTCCTCGTCACCGTCTATGCTGCGTCCGGAGTGGGCGAACGGGATGGTACGTAGTAGCCACGTCAACTGCGAGAAGACTCGTCACTGGCGGAGACCTATGATCTTGTATGCGTCATAACAATATGGCCGAAAATTGTCAGACGCATGCGCCAATTGCCCTCCTTTCCTACGACTTCCTCGCCTTGACAATCGTTTTTATTATTTGACAGTTCTTTTTTTAATGCTTGCAATTATTATGTACTGTATACTGTTTAATTATGTTCAACAACCTAGCGCTTTGTTAGTTTGCTCTAAAATTTTACGGAGCTTACATTTTTTGCACTTTTTTATTAAAGTATCTGAAGCCTTTCAGTATTATAAAAGTACTCTGTTCAGGAAAATAAAAAACCTCGTCATTTTGCGTAAAACAAATGTTACTAATTTCTTTTAATGGCAAGAGTAACTTTGAAAGGTCATTAAAATGTCATCATTCATTGTTTATTTATTACTGTCAAAATGTAAGCGTGGTCTTCAAGAGCAATAATTACTATTACTATACTAATAGTAATTATAGCTCTTTGTGGTCTTTAGGATGTCCATTTTGTTACGTTTTTGTTATTTACTAACTTCTATGACATAAAACACTCGACATTGGCGGAATTCCTGCCCTGATTTTTCGCATGGGATAGAGTCCATAAGGAAATAAAAATATATGTACCTATATATATATATATATATTCAACGAGTAAATAAATATATGGAGATCAATTTGATTTGGTTTAAAATCAAACTACGGCCTTGAAGACATAACGTTGTCTCTTTCATGCGCAAGTAAAACGGATGGCATTGTGTTAATGATGTCTTGTAATCTAGTGTGTGTAATGGTGTAATATAATATAATAAATAAGTATAGGTAGGTATACAGTGCCGGATTTAACCTTAACGCCGCCCCTGGGCACTGTAAAAATTTTCAACATTTTCTAAGACATGAATGAAGTTTCGTTATACAATTTTTGAGTAAATGAAATGACTCATTTATACTGAGACGGAAGTGCTCGCCGAAGTATATCGGCGGGCGGCTGAGTTCCGAGTGGAAAGTGGCAGTCAGCCCCCGACCGAAGAGGTACGCTAATGGCGTGAGGCCGCTCGCCGAGCCACCATAGCTCGTTGGTCGTCCCGGTTGGAGGCTCCACATGCTGGCTTTGCCGCCATGGAGGCGTTCCAGCCGGTTATCGTCGAGTGGGCAGGGCAGCAGCACGGGACCCTTTCCTTCCGCCTGACGCAGGTTCTTTCCGGGCACGGCTGCTTCGGTAAGTACATGCACTCGGTCGCTAGGAGGGAATTGAGTCTCGTCTGTCACCACTGCTACTGCAGTGAAGACTCGGCTCACAGTCACGCGTCCGCATGTGCTCGGACGTCGCCTAATTGAGAGGTTTTTACTTGAAGGTGGCGCCCGCCCTTTTGCGGGCTGGCGCTAGGAGGGGTTCGAATGTCTTAATAAAAACTGTTCCCGGA
The DNA here is from genome assembly GCA_963859945.1 of Euplagia quadripunctaria. Taxonomy (NCBI): domain Eukaryota; kingdom Metazoa; phylum Arthropoda; class Insecta; order Lepidoptera; family Erebidae; genus Euplagia; species Euplagia quadripunctaria. The sequence continues at coordinate 13,902,113 of OY982564.1, read as the reverse complement.
TCTTTTAGGCACAGTACAGCACACCGTGTGGTTTTACTTGGTTTGATTCTGACACCCCGCCCCACCGAAAACCCGGGGTGACGGCCCGAGGGGTCCAGCGAGAATCCCATGACTGCCATTTTTTTTATCAATGACAGTTGATTTATGCAGAATACATTGCTCGCAATGTCTTAGTCTACAAATGATGTCAAATAACCTAACTAAGCCTTTACTTCAAAATAACTCAACCTCATCTTTCTTTTGTTCGTGTTTCCACACGCACACGGGTCATCACCTCGTCATGGCTATTGGCGAAGTGGTATGTCGGAATCGAACCAACTAATACCACACGGTGTGCTGTACTGTGCCTAAAAGATCCGGGAACTCCCTCCCCGTCCTATTCTAATATATGCATGTAGTAGTCGTGTATAACTACAAAAAATGTTGGCGTATAAAATGGCTGCCTTTAGAGTTGTACTTTTATAGAACAAATTGAATGACCGATATCGATATTTAACTGAAATATTGAACAATTGAAGAAATAGCAATTGCATTAAATATTAATAATGTTTAATGTGTGCCCGGCTTGTTAGGTGTTTATTGTATGTTAAAATCTGAACTTGGTAGAAGACGAACAATGAAAACATTCCCAGAGCGTTGACGTCAGGCCGGTCATAAAACTTAGCAAAATCCCTTGCAGCATGTCTTCTTCTACATACTACTGGAAATAAAATATGTTTGTGCCAACCCCATATTGACTGAAATACGGGCTGGAGAATGAGTATTAAATAATTTGATTCACAGACCAATACTTATAACATAACCTACCTATTTAAAAGCCATTTGTAAGCAACTAAGAAATACGCTGCATCCAAGACCTATCAGCCCCAATACAAAATAAAGATCAAAACACCTCCGTCTTCAAACTAGCAATTATGCATTTCGTCGTTTACTTATATTTTGTAATATTGTTTAAATACACTGAAGAAAATAAATATTTACTTATGAAATGTGATGTTCAAACACTTATCTTTTTTTTAAGTATATTCTTTTCAACAATTTGACAGCACAAACAGACATTAAAAAAAAATAACACGGCTCGTTACGTACTTCAGCGGCGAACGTTCTCTGGCGTGTGACGAGTGAAGGGTGCGAGTATGATAATATTGATGCATTATTTTTGGAGCACGTATTGGAAATCTGGACCCGTATAATCTAAGCAGTTTTCATTGTTATTGTTAATTTTTTTTTAGAATTGTGTTTGGCGTAATATTAAATATTTTTTTTAAGTTCTGAATACGTTTGTAACTTTCATGAGGTTTTTAATATTATTATTTGCTTTGTTTGACTTTGAGTTGTTTACATACGATTAGGGGTAGTGATAGTCAAGTTGATGTATCGATAATAATATTATTACACGGAAAATATGTTAATATGGTGTTTTCTTCATCAGATTTTCTGTTCCCTTTCTCTACCGGTTGGTATTTTATTTTAAAAGTATATTATAATACTGTTAAGCTTAGCACGCATATAATAGACTTATATAATTACAAGTAATCTTTCAGAAGAACCAGCTCGTAAAATTACTATTGAACTTCTCTTAAAAGTAAGTTTATTTTAATAGTTAATCATATATTTCAATGGAAGTGCGATGACAGTTTAATAATCAGATTCATAATTTGGATATTTTTCAGACTGATCAAATCTATTCAAAATTACAAGTCGGTGTTAAGAGTCTCAAAAGGTCAATTACCTCTGGTAAATTGTTGATTCTGAGATGTGAGGATACAGAGATCACTAGTACCATCTCTTGAACCCCATCTATATATAGATCAGATATATCCTATCAAGTATTTTATTTAGAATCCTGTAGAAATATATCGGTCAGTATGAACTGGGCGGGAGCCCAGTTCATACCGACCTCGGCCACAAATACCCATTGAAACTACTTAAAACATGTTTTTTTTCACGTTTGTTCTTATTTCGCTCAATATCATCATAATAAGTACCTACAAGATCCCAAAGCTGTCAGAGCTACAACACATTAAAATTCAAATTAATTATCTTAATTTCATAAAATTGATCATCCATTATTCGAAATCGTCAATTTAATAAATAATTATTATAATTTGAAATTAGATTAGAATTACTCACAGAGTCACCGCAACAATAGTTTGCTTTGTCAAATGTAAAATTATCAAAAAAAAATGGATAATATAATGTCGTATCTGCTGTGGTGATCTATAACCGCCCGTTTCCAAATGGTTGAGTTTGCTCACAAGAGCAGAGGCGCAACAGCGAGGGATATCCAGGGTGTCCGGACACCCCTTAAAAACTTGTGGATACCCCCTTCGAGGACCAGGGACCACCCCATGCACCGAGGAGTCGGCGGAAAATTTAAATAAAAATGTGAATCGAAATAAATTGTAATTAAATTATCATTCGCCGTAAAAATAATGTTTATCGTAAAACCAAATTATTTAGTAAACCTTACAATACTTTGAAATACGTTAATAAAGTGTTTTGAATAATTTTTATTTTTAGTCCTCATAAAAAATATTTTAGACACCCCCTACTTTTTGAGGGTTGTTGGGGCCCTGCTTGTGAGAACAAATCGGGCAAGCAAACTCACGGCCACTCTTTTAAAAAACCAGATAGTTTTAACAATATTCAGTAACTTTTATTAGTACATCATTTTGTTGTGTGCTATTATGCTATTAAAAGGAAATAAACAAAAAATATGACAATAGGGAAATTGAAAATAGAGGGAAAATAAAAAAGAAGAAAATAAGAGATGGAAAATATGAAACATATTAGCTAACATTACATTGCAGGTGTCCATGGGCGGTAGGCACTGACCATCAGGTGACCCGTCTGCTCGTTTGCCCGTCGTCTGAGTACAGGGTACAGGGCCCAGGCATATTTGTCGTTTTGCTGTGGACTTAAACTTAATTGGACTTAACATTTGAATATTATCTGGGATTTTATTGAAGTGAAACTTCTTTAGAATCGTTGTGATTTGAAATTCGATGAAACGAAAAACGTCACGATAACGTCGAGTCTAGAGGCAGGTACAACAAGTTTATGTTTTAAGGTTGTTAAGGTTGTTACGCCTGTTAAAAGAATGTATATCAGTTTTTTTTACAAAACAATGATCTTTATTTTAATGAAGGTAAATCAGGTTTTCATAAATGTATTGGCACGCTACCGTTATTATATTAATTTCTTTAAATTTCTGCCTCAGCGAATCACGATTGCCTAGTTTCTAAATTGCTTGAATAGCCCTCTTCTGCACCACGAGCATAGATTGAATATCAGCGGCATTCCCCTACAGTAGAATACCATGTGACATTAAACTATGAAAATAACTGAAATAAACTAATCTGGCTGTTTCAACATCAGTCAGCATACGAATTTTTCTAACTACGTATGCTTAATACTGCTGAGCTGAGTTTATTCGATAATTTATCAATATGTGTATAAATATCATAAGTAAACAATGATAGGTATATATACTCGCTAGTTTGAACATGGAGGTGTTTTTATCTTTCTTTTGTATTGAGGCTGATTGGTCTTTGGATGCAACGTATTCCTTAGCCGATAACAAATGGTTTTTAAATAGGTAGGATTAAGATACGGGCAGGATGCCCGTATCTTAATCAATATGGGATCGGCACAAACATGATTTATTTCCAATAATATGATGAAGAAGAAGACATACTGTTGCATACAAGTTTTATGACCAGGCCAGCCACCTGCCTATGGGAATAATAATAATAATTTTATTGAAGCATAAAATATAGTTAACTCTTAGTATTATTCTTCACTTAGTTATTATTACTAGCGTATAGAGTAGACACCGCGAAGAAAAAGTTTGTAACGCGAATTGCGGCCCCTGCACCGCAGTGCAAACTAATCTTCGTTGCAGTTCGTTGGGCAACACGCGTAAACGCCATGAAAATCATGGCGCTCAGGACCGTACGCTCGCGAGAAAACTACAACTCAGAAACGATCGAGCGCTTCTTGTTAATACTGTAGGATTTGACTACAATGTAATGTTTTAGCGCTACAGCGCTTTTTAGTTTCAATTCAAATAAAAACGGAACATGTATTTTGTTCTGAGTGGCTTCTCTAGTACATAATATCTCGATGTTATTCTTATAAAAAACTCTCTTCCTCCTCTCTTCTAATAAAAACTCTGCTATGCCCAACAGGGTCCATAATTGATTCTACCCTTATATTTAACACCTTACCAATGTATGGAATGCAATAAAGTAATGAGTAATGCTTCGTTGTTCGTCTTCCGCCAGTTTCAGATTTTAACATACAACACCTAACTAGTCTGGCACAAATTATTTTTTTTAATGTAATCGCCATTTCATTAATCAAATTATCCAATATTTTAATTAAAATCGATGCGATGCAAGTTGTTCTCCACATTGTTCTCTAAAAGTACAACCCTAAAGACAGCCATTATATGCGCCAAAATGTTTGTAGGTACGTACACGACAATTTTGTAGGTATGGCTAACTAGTCCATGTCAATGCAATGCAAAGAGTACTCATACAAATACTACATAGTCTACATTCACATTCATATTTCATCTACACAAAAAAGAAAAACAAATTTAGTTGTACATGTCAAATATTGTCAAAAGTTGAATAAAAATTGTTGAAAAAAATTGTACTAAAAATTAAATTATGGCTAAAAAAGGTGCTTTTGAAAATAATTACGATGACTTCACAGTTGACGTGGCAACCAATATTCTTAACAAAGCCGGAGACGGGGTTTGTCATTTTGGTCACTTTACTAAAAGTTAACTATGCGTGGTCATACATAAAGAAAATAATATATACTTGTCGACCTGAGAACCTCCTCCTTTTCGTCGGTTAAAAAGATTGAAATTATCAAAATACTTATAAGCTATTAGCTATCTGTTACCCAAACTATACTTACGCTTTAATTTTTTTAATATCTTAGTATCTGGGTTTTAGTATCTTGTTTGTTATTATAATTACCTAATGAAGCCGGCATAAACCTTATTATTAGCAGAAAGCGTTAATAAATAGTTTGAATAGTGTAATTTTAGTAGTAGTCTGTCAGTTGTTGCAAATCCAGCATTAGTATACACGGAAACTAGTATACACGGAAAATATGTTAATATGGTGTTTTCTTCATCAGATTTTCTGTTCCCTTTCTCTACCGGTTGGTATTTTATTTTAAAAGTATATTATAATACTGTTAAGCTTAGCACGCATATAATAGACTTATATAATTACAAGTAATCTTTCAGAAGAACCAGCTCGTAAAATTACTATTGAACTTCTCTTAAAAGTAAGTTTATTTTAATAGTTAATCATATATTTCAATGGAAGTGCGATGACAGTTTAATAATCAGATTCATAATTTGGATATTTTTCAGACTGATCAAATCTATTCAAAATTACAAGTCGGTGTTAAGAGTCTCAAAAGGTCAATTACCTCTGGTAAATTGTTGATTCTGAGATGTGAGGATACAGAGATCACTAGTACCATCTCTTGAACCCCATCTATATATAGATCAGATATATCCTATCAAGTATTTTATTTAGAATCCTGTAGAAATATATCGGTCAGTATGAACTGGGCGGGAGCCCAGTTCATACCGACCTCGGCCACAAATACCCATTGAAACTACTTAAAACATGTTTTTTTTCACGTTTGTTCTTATTTCGCTCAATATCATCATAATAAGTACCTACAAGATCCCAAAGCTGTCAGAGCTACAACACATTAAAATTCAAATTAATTATCTTAATTTCATAAAATTGATCATCCATTATTCGAAATCGTCAATTTAATAAATAATTATTATAATTTGAAATTAGATTAGAATTACTCACAGAGTCACCGCAACAATAGTTTGCTTTGTCAAATGTAAAATTATCAAAAAAAAATGGATAATATAATGTCGTATCTGCTGTGGTGATCTATAACCGCCCGTTTCCAAATGGTTGAGTTTGCTCACAAGAGCAGAGGCGCAACAGCGAGGGATATCCAGGGTGTCCGGACACCCCTTAAAAACTTGTGGATACCCCCTTCGAGGACCAGGGACCACCCCATGCACCGAGGAGTCGGCGGAAAATTTAAATAAAAATGTGAATCGAAATAAATTGTAATTAAATTATCATTCGCCGTAAAAATAATGTTTATCGTAAAACCAAATTATTTAGTAAACCTTACAATACTTTGAAATACGTTAATAAAGTGTTTTGAATAATTTTTATTTTTAGTCCTCATAAAAAATATTTTAGACACCCCCTACTTTTTGAGGGTTGTTGGGGCCCTGCTTGTGAGAACAAATCGGGCAAGCAAACTCACGGCCACTCTTTTAAAAAACCAGATAGTTTTAACAATATTCAGTAACTTTTATTAGTACATCATTTTGTTGTGTGCTATTATGCTATTAAAAGGAAATAAACAAAAAATATGACAATAGGGAAATTGAAAATAGAGGGAAAATAAAAAAGAAGAAAATAAGAGATGGAAAATATGAAACATATTAGCTAACATTACATTGCAGGTGTCCATGGGCGGTAGGCACTGACCATCAGGTGACCCGTCTGCTCGTTTGCCCGTCGTCTGAGTACAGGGTACAGGGCCCAGGCATATTTGTCGTTTTGCTGTGGACTTAAACTTAATTGGACTTAACATTTGAATATTATCTGGGATTTTATTGAAGTGAAACTTCTTTAGAATCGTTGTGATTTGAAATTCGATGAAACGAAAAACGTCACGATAACGTCGAGTCTAGAGGCAGGTACAACAAGTTTATGTTTTAAGGTTGTTAAGGTTGTTACGCCTGTTAAAAGAATGTATATCAGTTTTTTTTACAAAACAATGATCTTTATTTTAATGAAGGTAAATCAGGTTTTCATAAATGTATTGGCACGCTACCGTTATTATATTAATTTCTTTAAATTTCTGCCTCAGCGAATCACGATTGCCTAGTTTCTAAATTGCTTGAATAGCCCTCTTCTGCACCACGAGCATAGATTGAATATCAGCGGCATTCCCCTACAGTAGAATACCATGTGACATTAAACTATGAAAATAACTGAAATAAACTAATCTGGCTGTTTCAACATCAGTCAGCATACGAATTTTTCTAACTACGTATGCTTAATACTGCTGAGCTGAGTTTATTCGATAATTTATCAATATGTGTATAAATATCATAAGTAAACAATGATAGGTATATATACTCGCTAGTTTGAACATGGAGGTGTTTTTATCTTTCTTTTGTATTGAGGCTGATTGGTCTTTGGATGCAACGTATTCCTTAGCCGATAACAAATGGTTTTTAAATAGGTAGGATTAAGATACGGGCAGGATGCCCGTATCTTAATCAATATGGGATCGGCACAAACATGATTTATTTCCAATAATATGATGAAGAAGAAGACATACTGTTGCATACAAGTTTTATGACCAGGCCAGCCACCTGCCTATGGGAATAATAATAATAATTTTATTGAAGCATAAAATATAGTTAACTCTTAGTATTATTCTTCACTTAGTTATTATTACTAGCGTATAGAGTAGACACCGCGAAGAAAAAGTTTGTAACGCGAATTGCGGCCCCTGCACCGCAGTGCAAACTAATCTTCGTTGCAGTTCGTTGGGCAACACGCGTAAACGCCATGAAAATCATGGCGCTCAGGACCGTACGCTCGCGAGAAAACTACAACTCAGAAACGATCGAGCGCTTCTTGTTAATACTGTAGGATTTGACTACAATGTAATGTTTTAGCGCTACAGCGCTTTTTAGTTTCAATTCAAATAAAAACGGAACATGTATTTTGTTCTGAGTGGCTTCTCTAGTACATAATATCTCGATGTTATTCTTATAAAAAACTCTCTTCCTCCTCTCTTCTAATAAAAACTCTGCTATGCCCAACAGGGTCCATAATTGATTCTACCCTTATATTTAACACCTTACCAATGTATGGAATGCAATAAAGTAATGAGTAATGCTTCGTTGTTCGTCTTCCGCCAGTTTCAGATTTTAACATACAACACCTAACTAGTCTGGCACAAATTATTTTTTTTAATGTAATCGCCATTTCATTAATCAAATTATCCAATATTTTAATTAAAATCGATGCGATGCAAGTTGTTCTCCACATTGTTCTCTAAAAGTACAACCCTAAAGACAGCCATTATATGCGCCAAAATGTTTGTAGGTACGTACACGACAATTTTGTAGGTATGGCTAACTAGTCCATGTCAATGCAATGCAAAGAGTACTCATACAAATACTACATAGTCTATCTTGTTTGTTATTATAATTACCTAATGAAGCCGGCATAAACCTTATTATTAGCAGAAAGCGTTAATAAATAGTTTGAATAGTGTAATTTTAGTAGTAGTCTGTCAGTTGTTGCAAATCCAGCATTACAATAAAAAAATATATATCAGTAAATTAATAATATAGGTATTCAAACATTAAATTATCTTTAAGTACATAGTATGATAAAGCGTCACTGTATTGATTGGTATGCTACATATTTTAGGTTTGTTCCCGTTGTCCCCATTGCCTTGAACTACTAATGGGGACAACAAGAAGTCGCCTATTTTATTCCCGTTGCCCCATTGACATATGCATATTAATAGAGAAAGTAGGAATTTATTTTTATTTATCTTTAGTTCTAAACTAGTAAGTATAAGAGCAATGGGGGCACGGGCATATTCTTTAATTATTTCATTCAAATCCCACCGTCCCTCTTGTCCATTCAGGGCAGGGGGGACAACAGGAATATTTTTTTATTATATTATTCAAGTGCCTCTGTCCCCATTAACGAAGGCAGAGCAATAGGGACAACGGGAACAAATTTTTATTATTTTATTAAAATCCCGATGTCCCCATTAATGGGGACAACCACCCTATTTTGTACCACTTCCTAATTTCAGGAAGATGAGAAGATGTTGTCATTTGTGAAACATAATAAATATATTTTGTCATTAAGCTTGTAATCAATGATTTTTTCAAAACTATAAATGTCTTAATATCTATTATAGGTCCTTGAATACCATAATAATAATAATTCACTGTCAACTACGATTAATGAGATCAGGAAAAAGTCATATTAGTGCGAACTAAGACTTACAACAAACAGAACAGATTATTAAGCATATAAATGGTTAATCCAATACCAACCCAAATCTGACCCAATTTTTTTTTAATTTAACGCTACCAAATGTTTAGGTCAATATCTTCCAAATCTATTTCAAATTGTTTTTTTTTACATTCTTTTCTTTTCATTTATAATATTTCTTTTAATAATCACTTTTCTTTGAAATGATAGTTTTGGTGTCCAATTCGAATGAGTTCTGTCATTGCGCCAATGTAGCTCTGATAGAATGCAATATTGACAATATAATATGAACTATGTCTTATCAGTCAACACACAAGTGATAAACAGATACTTCTACATTTATAATAAACAGCTGTTACTGCAACTTTATACTCTTATAATACTTACAAATGTAAAACCATTAATTTTAGAACATGTTTTAAAAGAAATTTGAAATTTTAATGTAAATTGACAGATAACTAGTAAAGTAAAGGTGGTTGTTTCGTGATTGGTCCACTATTAGATATGGAAACGACTAACTGTTAACATGTTACAGTAACAATACAGTTGTTCTTAGGTTACCTGGACTTTGATATATATATATTTGTAGATATATATCTATATATCTACAAATATATATATATCTAAGATATACATAAAAATGAATCCCTATTTCCCTTGGTCACGCAATAACTTGAGAACTACTTAACCGTTTCCATTCTTTTTTTTTTATGTTTTCTAATACTTTGTAGAAGGTTCTTACGAAACGAAAAATTAAGAAAATTGAGCAGAAAATCGGTTCCGAAAGTCGCGGGCAACAGCTAGTTCTTTAGCAGTTTGGTCCAACTTGGTAGATAGGATCGTTTTTATATCAATTTATAGTAACAATATTTTTTTATTGCAAAACAAAATGGCATCAGAGTTTGGCTTTAACCTAACTTACCATTGTACTGGTGGAATACTAGGAAGGTAGCCAAATGAAACCCAAAACACAAATCGAGTCGAATGAAGTTTCTTGTAATGTGTAGTGGACTTGTGCTGGGATTATTCATTATAGTCCAAGTTCCCAGGGCCGCCAGACGGCACGTATTTTCTGACGAACGAAATGTGGACGATTGAGTAGTGTTAGTATGTACTATGATCGCATGCCTACCTGCTAGTTTGGTTGGACGCCAATTTCCAGGTATCAGGTAATCAAGGTACATAAAAACATTACTTACCTCAGGTAAATTCTCAAAGCTGATTTTCACGTATATTTTAGACAACATCGTTAAAAATAAGTCGACAATACTCCCAGACACTTTCCGTCGGCCTTATTGTTTAACAGACGCTTTAAAGCTCCCATAATAATTACTTAACTTCACGTAAATTCTGATGCTCCATTTTTATATATATTCGCCAGACAACTATTTTAAAACCTTTTACAAGAAGACAGACCGATCCAAGGGGCCAATCATCCCCTAAACTCAATTTTAATTCCTCAGTGGGTAGGAGTGCGAAAGCATTACCCACGCGCATGAGACTGAGTGAGATCGATTGCGCTGTTAAGGCCATGAAAATTAACTTAGCAGATATTTGATAATTTTTAGAACTTTTGTTAACAAAGAAATTAAGTACATACACTTTTTACCAGAAAAGCCAGACACTGCACCGCCAAAACAAGCGGTAATCATAACTCCCTTTCACCCACCAGCCTCACCAGACCTTGCTTGAACTTATTTCCTTCAGAATTTTGATATTTTTATCAGATATTACTTTTAATCTGATAAGGCGGTGAAACATACCTTTAAAGTTTTCTTAGATTTCGTTCTTCAGGTAAACCTCGAAACTAACCGCTTCAGAAACCTAATCAAAATTTTAATTAACTAATCTAACGCAGAAGCTTCAATTAAAATTACAAGTGCATAAAATACAATTGCCCACATAAAACAATGCAATAGGCAATCCGTTTATTACGTAATAGTATAGAAAATCGAAAGTTTCTTTGATAAAATCGACGACGTATATACATCTTTTACGCAAAAAAAATACATCATAGGGTTGTGAAAGCCTAAATTGACACGCGGGCGCCATCTGTTAACGAGTAGTGGAACTAAAGTGTGACGCAGGGCGCCATATTTTAATGAATAAATTTTAACTAATAGAATGTTCTACTAAGTTCTAGAAGTCTAGTTAAGCGATACTACGAGTGCGAAGAATAGCGAATAGTACAAGTGAACATTAGTGAGAATTACTGTAACGGTGACTTGTGTTAATTGCAAATAATTTACATAAATTGTGTCTATTTCGTAATAAATAGGTGTATATCTAATCCCGAACTCCCACTCGTAACAATAGCAATAGACAAGGCATAGAAAAGGCTATGATTTTGATTTGTTTGACGGATCGAGAGATTTAAGGTCGCAGCTTATTTATACGACAACGCTCCTGTACTGCACGCGCACGGCTCCGCGTCAAATTTTAGTGACCGCTTGCTGCCCACCCGCCGACAGCTGACAGTCGGCAGAAAACTTGCTGTCCCCCCGGATGAAAGTTAGCAGTCAGCTCGTTGTCCATGCGCGGTCGGTGGTTCTTTATTGCGATTGTAAGCGCTGATAAAACCATAATCACAGTCAACAACAATTCTCACTTATACTGTTTGCTAATCTTCGCACTTGTTACTCGCTGATCGCAAAACTGGAAAAAATGTACACCGATTGCCGGCCTCTTTCTTTTACCGGCGGCCTATCTCATAGAAAGCTCGTGAACTTTCCCGAGGGATGTCGTAATAGCCCGACTTACTCGACACTCCTCTGAAACTTCTAGAACATCGTGGAACATCTATTGGTTACGCTATTCGTTAACAGATGGCGCCACGCCTCTCTATTTAGGCGACCGCAACAACATAGTAATAGACATGATTGTATTTAGAAACTACGGTATATTATGTGTATGAAAGATATTTATTTAAAGAAGTGAAAGAGAGAAGAGCCTTGTTAATACAAAAAAAATAGCTCTTCACTGAAAGCTGTTGTTCAAATAAGTATCAAACCCAGTATGTAATCAACAATTACAGGAAAAGATTATTTACTTTGTGTATATTTTTCTTCTATTTACTACTACGGATACCTATTATAGCTTAAATATGAGTTAATGGCAGTCTGTTGTTCTCTGTTTGGACACTTAGAAAGATTGTGTGCGGAAGGAATGATAAAAATCATAAATTTAAAATTCCCCCGACTCGAAAATCCCTTCAACGAATACAAAAGAGCTGATGATCTTTGAACGGCTGAATAGATTTTCTTGGATTATATCTAAGAATACTCTCGATCAAGTCACCTTTTGAACAAAGAAAACCGCACTCAAATCTGTTTATCAGTTTGGGAGCTACGATGCTACAGACAGACATAGACATGTCAAACTTATAACACCCCTCTTGCGTCGGGGCTTAAAAACAGTATATAAGAATAAGGCAAACGTTAGTGAACAGGCCGGTAGTTGACCACGCGGAACATCTAATTGGTGATGTTCTGAAAAAAGGTCAGAAGTAGGTACCGTACCGTACTAAACCGGCGGATTTGTATGAAAGGTATAATGACTGCATAGGAAGCTCGTGAGGTATGTAAGAATAAAAGTAAGTAGCGGGTTGTCTCTGCCTACCCAAAGGGACAAAGGCGTGAGTCTATGTATGTATTAGTAAATAAAACCGCGAATTAAATAAAGGATATTGATATTATGTATATTTTTACAGATATCAGAAATATTTGCAATCAAATTGGAGAAGTTTAAACAAGTGAAACTTCAACTTCTTAAATCTAAACTGCAAAAAGATATATTTTATGATGGCACAGTATACACAGGCTCTGCTGGAATGGCGCTGTATTATTTAATGCTAGGGATCAGAAAATCAGACAATCCCGAACATCTTCTGGTAAATCTCGACCTCTTTCATTCACATTATGGATCTAACTGTGTAGTGATTATCACTTGCGCAATTTCTTCTGCTTACATGTCATATAATAGATACTTTAAAAAGACCACAATACAGTTATTGTTGCAATTTTCAAAAGCAACAAGTTATAAACATTTTTAAAATTCAATATTGGTGCTGAGCAAAGAAACCACCTTTTTCTCTTACAGAATAAGCATGGCAGCAAAAGGGGACGCCAATACCTTTCAAAATGTATGATAGATAAACTGCACGACTATGAATGCGTTATCATCCACCTTCTCTGGATCAGTTGATAAATGGGGAGATTATAGCTGTTGTAAGTGCGTAAGATTAATGAACGGGCTGCCATACTTAGTCGTTAATGCAAAAAATTTAAATAAAACATAAGAATTGCAAAAAATCCTTTAGAATGTTTGGAGATGAGAAATAAACCAAAAAGTCTATGTGACCTTAGCGTCGTAGTAAAGTAAGTAACCCTAACCTTATTAGACCTTTTTTGCAGAGAGCATTGAAGTATATAGACGTTCAAAATTTAAAAGGACGGAGAATTAGCTTCCTATGTGGCAATGCCGGACCACTTGCCATAGCAACTATTATAGCTCACAAACTAGGCAGCAGACGTCCAGATACCTTACCTGATTATGAAACTTTAGCTCATAGGTAATGTAAAGCACCTAAAATTATAATTTTCGTTGCCAAAAACAATTTATTTGGTTTTCCGTCACAATTATTTTTTTAGTTTCTTTTATTTTTTATTTACATGTAAGAACATATTGATTTGTATCTTATTTTATGAAGTGAATAAAAGCGGTTCATAATGACGTTTCGAAATGATGAATGCAACAGCCAGTGAGCTGGTTCTTTGATGACTACTTAGATTAAATATTAAATCTATTTAGTTTCCTCCGTTTGTCCCACTAGACCGGTGATTTCTTTTTACGATTATTTTTTCAAGTCTTCCATTCATGCCTTCTCCCTTTTAATAGGTACCTACTTGAAAAAAATGTAAATCTCACTTGAACAGTTTTAATTTACTGTTGATTATCATTTCAGGCTGCTGTCATTGATCTCATTATTGAATGATTCTCCAGATGAAATTTTGTATGGCAAATCTGGATATCTCTATGCGTTATTGTTTGTTCGTAAACACATTCCTGAAGAAGATATAATTCCAGCGAGTCACTTTGAAATGGTAGTGATGTTACTATTACTCTTAATATATTAATTTTTAATGACTACTTAAATTTTTATACCTTGGGTAGACAGCTTTGTCCGCAACTAAATATCGTCTTTTAGTATTCGAATAATGCAACACATAATATGTGTATATCTCATATCATATCTCCTGTTCATTCAATGTAATTGGCAGAAAAATGGTTTCCGGTTTGGTGCTCGGTTAGTTTTCGTATTTTTTTGTGCCCGGTCATTATTAGCAACATAAAAATTAAACAATGACACGCTACAAATAAACTAGGAATATCTAAACCCTGATGAGCCTAGCTGGATGTAATAAAGTAGTTTAATTTCAAACTTGAACATACTACATTATTGAAGAGATTATTTATTACAGAGTTAGATGATTTAGTTTTATGTAAGTATATTAAAGATTACCTGTATTTAAGGTCGCTTTGAATATTTTAGGTGATTTCTAGTATCATGAAGTCAGGAAAAGAATTCGCTGCTCACATGGGGTTAGAAAGCCCAATGTTGTGGCAATGGCACGATAAAGTGTATTTTGGCGCAGCACATGGAATGGCTGGCATTCTGTATATTTTACTACAGGTACTTTTTATTTTAATAGTCCTATATATTTGCAAGGTCCGGTCGTTAATGTCGTTTGCTTTGAAACTAACTTCTTTAGAAAAACTTAATTTAAAAAATATTAATCATGGGATAATGATTTCACTCGTGAAGTTTTGATTTAGTTTTTCCACACATATTATTAGCTAACTTTGTAGTAAATAACGAAGTGGTTTAAGTTATGCCAATTATTGGCTTTGAACTACACATTTGCATATTTATTATTTCTTCCTTCTCTTTACTTAATTAGGTATGCAGTGCTCGTCAAGGTTATAAATTGAGATCTTAAGTTTAACACCTATATAAAAATTTAGAAATACAATAAAAAAATTGCATTGAATTGAGAATTTGCAATAAAAAGTAACTTTTATCATTTTCAGGCTCGAGCCTACATTAATATTATGGATATAAAGTGTTTAGTTAAGCCAACCATTAAGTGGTTATTGAATCAACAATTTACGAGTGGTAATTTTCCATCATCCATGGGTAGCGCTTCTGGAGATAGGCTGGTGCAGTGGTGTCATGGAGCACCTGGATTCATACCATTGTGTACACTAGCGGCGGAAGTAAGTAGTTATTAGAGTATAAAAATTTCTTGATTATAAGGACTGTTTTCAAAATTATTGTACATTTGTTTTGTGTTATCGTTACACAAAAATAACACAATTGAAAAGAAGAGCAAAAGTCACAGTAAAGAATTTAAAACCAATTTTATTGTAATAAACCAGTATAATATTATTTATTAAAATCACAAACTTAGAAACAAAACTAATAAATGTGTCTTTAACAATTACATAAAAATCACATTTCAAAATGAGTACTGTACTGATGATGAGTACTTTCAACTGTCATTGTTAGACTACGTTCCATGTGAGGTCAACATATTATTATATACTGGACGTGTATTTGCTTGGCTTAATGTAGCCGTTTTCACGCAATTTTTAAATTTGTAACACATGATTTTAAAATTTTTAGCTTTCGGCATTTCTTCTGTATATAAATTTTAAGTATTCCAAATTTCCATACACGAAATTTTCTTACTCTTACAAAGAATTCTGTTCACATATTAATATATAGATTATAACGACAAATATTTTTGATGTGTAGGTATATACAGGGTGCACTTGACCATGGAACACTTACTTAAACCACTGAAGTCTGAAAGGGCATGACTCTTGCGTGCAGACACAAAAAAAAATACCTATATCCGCTATTTTGTGTGCCGCAATGTTGCTATAAATGTTTTATTTTCAAAATATATTTTGCTGTATTTTACCCTATACAGTGATGGACATGTAATTATAGGAAAATGTACATTAATTTCCAAAACGACTCGTAAGCAGCAGTATTTTGGGTAACAGACAAGTGAGAAGAGACAATGACAATGTTTGACAACAAATTAATTTAAAAGATTGCTTAGGAAGTGTAACCAATAGGTCGAATAGGTCAGAGTCGCATATTTGTAACTCGAACCGGTAGAGGGCTCGGACTTCCTGGCAACAGCCGGTTCAGTACATATTGACTTATTCGTGCTATTATACCTACTATTGTTTTACTGAAGTGATAAATTCTTATGGGAGGGTAAACCGCTTCGTTACGTAACGCGTTACGGCGCCAATCTGTCTATCTTCTCATTCTCTCACGCATACGGCGGCGGTAGGCAGGCTCCTCATCTCTTACTCTAACCCACAGCGCCAGCCGTATTTCCAATTTCAATATTAAATAGTTCAACTTAGATTAGTTTAAGTTATCATTTCTGTCCCGAAACGCACATTTTTTTTATCTAATGAAACATGTCTAAAACGCGAATGTGTACCGATAGTTTGGTAGTTTTAACTTTATGGCGCACAAAAACAACAAATATAATAATTAAGCTACCTTTAACAGTCTCTTAATACATTTCAGGTTTTTGAAGACGACAAATATTTAAAAATAGCCCAACAGTCGTGTGAAGTTATATGGGAACGGGGCCTCTGTACTAAGGGATATAGCTTGTGCCATGGAGTGAGTGGCAATGCCTATGCATTTCTGCAGATGTATCAAACCACTAAGGTATCAGTATCGTTCAATATAATGTTTGTAGTTTTCGACTTATTTATTAATATTAGCAATATGGCATCACAGGCACAACCCGTTAACTCTTTTGGTCTTGTATATAGTCGTTTTTGTTTTTCCTCGCGCTTACCAAAAAATTAGCAATATAGTTCAAGGCCCGCCAGTTGGTAAGCGGTTCCCGGTGAAGCCCTACCTCTACTTGCAGTCTACTCACTACCAGAAATAAACAGCACTACGCTAGTAATATCGTCTCACTGCGGTTTATTGTACAATGGAGGTATTGGATTAGACGGGCGGCTCCAAGGCAAGCAGAATTGGACTTGCGCAATGGTTAAAGTGATCGCCTCACCACCACGCCGCGCCGAGCGTTGTGGGTTCCATTCCCATACGAGGACAAAATTTTTTGTGATCCACAAATATTTAATGAGTAGCACAAAGTTGGTTCAAGTCGTCAAGCGTTTTCAGTCCCGGGAATTTTGATGTCAAAGATGTAGTTCGCTCTGGTCGCCCTCATACGGATAAAGCCGATGCCATTTTTGAAAAAGTGGAGCAAGATCGGCATATTAGTAGTTACGATATAGCTTAGGAACTGAGGATTGACCATAAAACTGTTTTGACCCATTTGAAAAAGTTTGGCTATATTAAAAAGGTATTCGGGTGCCACACAAGCTCCCTGAAAGAAACCTAATGAATCGTGTACTCATTTGCGATTCGGTATTGAAACGTAATGGAACCGAACCAATTTTGAAAAGATTGATCACTGGTGATGAAAAGTGGGTCACCTACGACAAGAACGTGCGAAAAAGATTATGGTCAAAGGTTAGTCAAACTCCACAGACTAGCGAAACCCGGATTAACATGCAATAAGGTGATGCTGTGTAAAGATTGGAAGGGCATCGTTCATTATGAGCTTTTACCACCGGGCAAAACCACCGATTCGGATTTCTACTGCCAACAACTAATGAGACTCAAGCAAGAAATTAAGAAAAAGCGGCTGGAATTATCAACAGAAATGGAGTGATATTTCATCACGATAACGCTAGACCATACACATCTTTGGCCACTCAGCAAAAATTGAGAGAGCGTGGTTGGGAAGTGTTAATATATCCACCATATAGTCCTGACCCTGCACCCTCAGATTTCACCAGTTTCGGACTCTTCGGAATTCTTTGGGTAGTGTTAATATCAAGACTACTTGTCGCAGTTTTTTGATCAAAAATTCCACGATTTCAACAGCAACGGGATTATGTCATTACCTACAAGATGGCAACAAGTTATCGAACAAAATGGCACATATATAATTAAATATAATTAAACTTTGAAAAATATAAGGTCGCTATACTCTTCGATCTTACACCCCATTTTTCGGATTTCTGCGAGACCTAGAATGTCCCAATTAATATTTTTAGAGCATTAGTTAATTCAAGGAATCGTTCTGTTGATGAAAGTGTTCTTACATTATAAGTGCAAATTTTGAGGGTTTCTTTTATATCTTGATCTATTTCTGTATTTGGTGGAGGGTTGCAGTCTAATTCCCCACGAGGACAAGTCGGGGTGGAGAATGGAGGAGGCCTTTACCCAAACAGGGGTCCAAATCTCATAAATAATACTAACATTAACTATAAGTATCCCTTTCTTAAATTTAAGCAACAACTTACTAACAAACATTGTAATATATATGAAAAGTGAGATTTGGAATAAATGGCTTTCTTATTATTATTTCTCTTTATTAAACTTAAAACTTATAAATAACATTTTTAAATATGTATAAAACAAATATATATTTGAAAATATAAAAAATAGTAGACCACCGACATCGGGTACAGGGACCAAGACACTGGTGGTTAGAGCTCCAAAGACAGGAACCTCCTCACCATACGGGCCGTGTCGAGGAGAACTGCTTTCTGCCCTCCCTTGATCCAGCCGTCTAACGCGAGGCTCTTGGCTATTAGTCCATGAGCAGATATGACAATCGGAACAATGATCGCCGAATCGACATCCCACATGTCGACAACCTCGTGAGACAAATCCAAATATTTTGTTTTTCTTTTTCAACTTTCACGAGGTTCTCGTCATGAGGAACAGCGATATCGATGATCATTGCGCGACGCTCTAATCGGTCTATCAGCACTATATCAGGCTTATTAGCAACAATAGTTCTGTCAGTGATGATAGATCGATCCCAATACAATGTGGCAATCGTTATTATTATTATTAAACTTTGAAAAAAAAATGTTGAATTTGTAAGTATATGAAATACAAAGAATCTTTATCCATGGCCTTATATTTATGTGTAGGTATGCTTTTGTATGATGCACATACATATATTTTTGAAAGGTTCATACTAAGATCATATTTTCTCATAGTAGCTCTACCAAAAGCGGGTCTTATAGAGGGTCTCTTATACTCTATGAATGTTACGGTTCTAATTTGATACGCTTTTGTACATTTCAGAAACCAATGTATCTGTATCGAGCCTGTTGCTTTCTTGAGTGGTGTGCCGTGGAACGTCAGGGTACAGAATTACACCGTCCTGACAGGCCGGCGTCCTTATTCGAAGGATTACTTGGAAGACTTTATTTAGCTGAAGACATCAAATATGTTTTAGACTGCAAATTCCCAGCGTTTACTATATAATAATACAGATGTTGGCTATTTCCGAAATCTCTTTTATTTAATAATCAAACGAAAAGATTTTTTGGACACGACTTGGTCTATTTGAGTTTAAGACGCCAATTATTAGACGGACCCGGATTATGGACGGTTGAAGACAAATTGTCTCAGCACCGAACTCATTTTAGGTTCATTATTCTCATTTTTTAGTCAGTTCAGGTCCGACACAGCGCCTTACCGATAACATGCATACTCGCTAGTTTGAATACGGAGGTGTTTTGTTTCTTTTGTATTTGGGCTGGTCTTTGGAACAGATAATTCCTTAGCCGCTTACAACTGATTTTTAAATATTTTTAGGTTTGGGCGCCCACTTGTGGTCTCTAAATAAAATTATTTAATTCTCATTCTCCTACCCGTATCTCAATCAGTATGGGGTCGACACAAACATGTCTTGTTTTCAGTAGTATATAGAAGAAAAAGACATGCTGCAAGGGATTTTGCTAAGTGTTATGACCAGCCGCCTGCCTGACATCAACTCTCTTTAGGAATGTTTTCGTTGTTGGTAACCGCCACACAATCTCTTTCCATTTCATCTGTTAAGTAGGTACGTCATTGTAAAATTAACCCATTCGCCAGGTTAAGATTTAAAACAGTTAGCCCGGCTAGTTAGGTGTTTATTGTAATAAACGAGAATGAAATAATTTACTAGCCGAGCCTAAATTATTTAAATGCAATTGCTATTTCTTCAATTGTTCAATATTTTAATTAAATATCGATATCGGTCATGTAAAGCGCTCTGGAAAAGTACTTTTTGTACGTTTTTTTTTATGTCAATGGACTCTTCGATTCGATTAAAATAATAATTGATTTTATTTAAGCGGGAGTTTTAATCAATTTAAAAAAGTAAAAAGTTTATTTTAGTTAAAAATACTGAACTTCTTGAATAAATTATTTCATCCCCCCGTCCATTTGGGGTCTATTCAGGAGGTGGAGGGGGTTTCAGTATTATTTCACGACACAGATTACCACTCGCCATCCGCGGGTGCCTCTCTGATCAGAATTTGACATTGCTTGTTGCTTGTGTTTGAAACATTACTAAAGTTTACGCATTCTTCAGACACAGCTGTTCTTTGCTCTTCCAGTTTTTCATATTCTGTAATTAATTCCAGTCTTTTCCCTTTTACACCGATCGGTTGATACACATTATAAGATGTACCTTCTGACCTTTCTGGTTGACAAGCAATGTTTGTTGGTACACAATCAGATTTCATCCTCCTTATTCGTGATTACCATACCCATTATGGTATAATTTTTCATACCATACCACCATAATTTTCCATATCATTTGGTAACTGAAATTCGATTTGTATTTCATAATGTTAAATGAATTTATTTTTACAAATACATCTTTTTCTACACTTTTACTTACATGTCTATTACTTCTTTAAAACTATGCCGTCATTTCCTATGACTGGCCTTGAAAAGAAACCCCGAAACAAACTCAAGGATCCAAGTCTAGATATTTAAACTGTGTAAGCGCCATATAGGCCGGAGTGGTCTTTTATACGAAAGAACCATTTCAGTTTTGAGCTGACCACTCACGCCACCCAGTAGACTAGATAGGTTAACGGTAATCACGGAACTCAACCACATTTTAGGGAGCTCCATGACTGCAACCGGTCTGCCACCAAAGTCACACATTTGGAAAGGCCAATGAAATACTTAAAACTGCATGACTGTTGTGAAAATTAAGCTAGCAAATGCTATCCCACATGACACTTCTATTCACAAACATAATTACTTACCTTATATTAATAACATGTCAAAGATTAAAAACAAAAGAATACAGAATACCTACTGTATTATAGTTAATTTTATGCGAAGAAATACATTTTCATCATATAGTCTACAACAGTGTAGTACGCCTTACGACGAAGTTTTCGTTTGATTAAAGTTTTAAATTTGTTAAGCTGAGATTTTGTATCTAGCTTGGGATTTTGTCATATAGGCGTATACTTATGCATCTATATGAACTAGGTACTATTTCTTTGGAGCCTAGTCATTGGCAGCACAAGCTTATCCTTATTTCTAGTATAAATTCTATATACGTCACTATTTTTTTTTATAATTTTGAATATGCTTTCGTACATAAACAAGGTTTTCATAAATATATTGAGATGCTACCGTCATGATACCTACCTATTTATTTAAATTTTTTAAGTTATAAATGGCTCGAATAGCTCTTTTCTGTAAAACAAAAAGTTTGTTTGCCGGCGGTTATGCTGTTTGTTTGTATTTCCCCCACAACAAAATACCGTACGAGACATCACTAATCACCAAAATAACTAAAATATACTAAACAGGCAGTTTCAATATCTGTTAACTGATGAATTTTGTATACGGCGTATGTTGCAGGCTGAGCCGAGTCTAGTCGATAACTTATCTATATGTGGGCCCCATTGCAGCTTTGAATTTAATGTAATGTCTGAGAATTTCGTGGTATTTATTAGTACACTGGTCTTGACTTGTTTGACCTTAGTAAATATTCCATACCTACTTATGTTTTGCCAATATAAGTAAATAAACTGTCTTACATGAATATACCTACTATGTACGTAAATGGCTAGTATTTATCATACATATCATATCCAAAAAGGAAACTATATAAACAAGATTCAAGTAGAAATTTTTTATAGGTTTTGTTATTTGTAGAATATTCAAATACTTACATCGAAATGATCTTCACAAAAATAGCTGGTACTTGTTGTTGACAACGACGTTGCCTTTCTTCCAGCAAATGTTAGCCACTTTGTCCGTATTTGTTTAATTTTTAGGACATTTATGGAAAGTTTTTTCGTTGTGCTGATTGTTGTGCATTTGCACTTGGGCACTGAGTATTTGTAAAATTTCATGTATGTCTATTTATCGCAGGAAAACAGATAAACAGTAAAAAAAGGCTGGGCGGTCGAAGTAAAAATAGGCCATCTTATAGTAAAAATATTTAATAATATTTTAATCCTTAAGCTATTTATATTTGATTCATTAATATCACTCGGCTTATGTCATATTAAATGTAAATAATGCTACCTAGCGGCAGTCCCAAACGTAAGCTAACATTCTTATAGAAATTTAGTAAATACTAATTTGAACACATTATATAATATACATAATAAATAAGGAAATAAATTTAATCAATGTTGGAAGGGTTTTTATCTACTACAGATAAATGTTATGGATTAACATAATACATTAACAAATGGTTAACTTAGGTAATATGTAATAACCCAGTTACAAAAGGGTGAATTGTACAATTTAGAGTTATACATATGTGTATATTTTGTATTTGGCCCAATTTTAGTGTCTAAACTAGAAAGTGCACAAAAGATTACCATAAAATGTGGTTGTATAATTTTCTCTAAGTACACAAGTATTTAATACATTTATATAAATGCAAGGTAAACGATAAATCGATTACATAAATTAACCTCTACAGAGTTCTTTATCAATAACAATCACAAAAGTTTCTGTGCTTCGGTTCGGAAACTGGTTATTTTCAACGGACCACGTAATTCATTGCTAGTTGCATAGACTACGAAAAAGTTTCCGATCGACTTACGTGGACAGAAGCACGCTTGCCTTCTGCCTTGATGGGATGAAAATGTTTTAACAAAAGAAGCAAGAAACCTTTTCATTAGTTTAGTTTCGTTCTGACGGGTGGCTGTAAATTGATAAATTAACAACTACTTTATGGTCACCATAGATAATATATGGTGCTGTTGATGTTTTTATTATCAGTATACATCATGTGTTCCGGTATACACTGAGAACAATAAGGTGTGACGTCATTTTAGTATACTGCGAAGCCTTTCATTTATAGTTAGCTATACTGGTTACTGTTTAAAACGGAACGCAGTCCAGTATACTGTCAGTTGTCAATTCATAAAAGTGACATTGTGACAGCACTGAGAGCACCTTACCTCGAAAACTCCAGTGCTCACAGTACAAAAATGGCGACGTTTATAACGTCATATATTTCCCTACAATACTGCGGTAGTATCCTGTCAGTCTATAACGGAACGAATTTCTCCCCAGTACGAGCACTGAACAGTGCTCGCAGTGTATATCGGAACATACCCCATATCAGTGGCTGAAGGTCCATGTAACCCAATAACTATTGGCTTTCCTTTCTTAAGTAGCTATACCTACTTACGGGTTTTGTTTATGAAGTAAATTGAAAACTAAAATTTTTATATCAACTAACCTTAGCTTCCACCTGAATTAGCCTAAAAAAATGAGTTAAATACACATTTTTTTATGTTGTGTTTTGTACATAAGATAAATTTTGAAAACAAAAAAGTCAAGATCCTATGAAGGTAAAGATATTAAAAAGGTGCTGTCAAAAACGGGGACTGGCCTGTAATATTTTTGCATATACACTATCAAACGGTAATATAAAAGAATAAATAGTACATTAATAACATATTACAGATCACATCGCTAATGTGAAATAAAAACCACATAAAACACTTATTAGGGCTATGCCCTTTTACTTAAGGTTTGTTGAAGTAAATAACTTTGAAATAATAGAAAGGATTAACCCTTATCTCTTGCTTTTGTAAATCCTCTACCCACGCCACTGATCTCCATACATTTATAAACCTATGAGATGCATGAATTAAAGATCCTACTGGAAGTGCAGTCTCAGCCTTAAGTTTTATGCGAGTGTTCACGTTCGACATAAGAAACACGCAATTATTTATTATTTTATTCCAACAGTCAGGGATCGAGAAGATTAGCTTCCGGGTTCATATAAAAGTGTAAGAACTATTTTTGGCTCATAACTTTACAGTTCTTACATACTAAAAATCGTTGCGAAACAGTAATAGTTTTGCATTAATTTATAACGATTAGTTATTTTTTTAAATATTTGTACATCAATTAAACGGAAACAACTAAAAGGGTTTTAAAAACCAAGTATTACCCTCTCGGATTGTTAAATACCGGTACAAAACATTAAAATGTAAAGAATACTACTAACACTTTTGTT